>PDGT01000048.1:609839-670034 GCA_003671415.1 Megathymus violae | reverse complement strand
ACTTGTCGCTTCCGAGCATCATCACCGCGATGCTCGGCGATGACGAGTCCTGGAAGGCGATGGTCTCCTTCTGCGAGACAGTAATGTCCCAGAAGGAGGCCGACGAGCGGGGGAGAAAGGAGGCCGCGGACGTGGCCTCCATCCGCGGGCGACGAATGGGGGTGCGCAGGAGGCGCTACTTAATGCGCCTCCAGTAACGCCCCTGTGCCCGTGTCGGGCCGGGATGGGAACCCGGCCCTGCTAGACACGGCGTCGTTGGGACTGTTCAGAGGTGAGCCGGACAGTCCCCATGGAGGAGAAGTCTGGCCTTTTCTGTCGCTGGAGGGATCCTGTTGCCTGCAGATCCGGGACCCCCCAATTAAAGCGGCTGAAGGCTCCCGCAGGGGTTTAGTACGGTATTGCACTCCCAAAGTGCCGAGTCCGACATAGGTCTAGGACTGCCACCCGGGCGTCCTGGATATCATCCGTAAATGGATTCCCCTGCGACAAAAAAAAAAAAAAAAAGGATTAATCATAGAGGTATCAGGCGACACAGAAAGTATTATAAATAACAGTTTATATGTATACGACACCGGAAAATTATAAATTATTTTGATACTATGAGTATTAAAAAACATATATTCTTTTTTAAAATTGCTCTTTTTTGCGAGTGTAGTTTAATAGTTGTATCTCATTGAAAATTAGAATTGGGTCGAACACATTTTCTCATGCCACGAGTGAGACTAAATGACTCGCGTGGTCAATTGTTGATGCTCAGTAAAATATTATAATAAATTATACAATATATTGCGTGTAGGTTTCCACTTGTTCGAAAAATAAAGTAATAAAAATGAAGTAGTTAAAATTTGATGTTACAGAATACATTCGTTTTGTTTTTATCCTTTTTTTTATGAACCAACTAGTTATATTGTTAGTAGTAGTAGTTAATTAGTAGTAGTTAGTAGTAATGAGTGTTTCATGTAACGACAAACGAGCAATCGAGCCACTTGACAGTAAGTGGTTATTGTCGCCCATTGACTTCAGTAACACTAAATGCATCACCGAAGCGTTGTCGACCTACAAAGAAGTGGGGAACCCCCATTATTCTGTTACAGATGACAGATTCATTGCTCCATATTGTAATTTATTGTAAGTCATGACGGAAATATTTAGCAAAACACTAGAAATTAATTTTATAACTTTAAACTACTTGTTAGTACTCTAAAATTACAATTGCGCAAAATAACGTTATAATACAGTTAAGATAGGCATAGATTTAATTAATTTAAATATAATTTATTTTAATTTATTGGTATACAAAAATCATGCTCAGTGTAATTAAATATTTATCATACATAAAGGAATTTATATCAACAACCGACATTAGAAGGACGAATCACCTGAAGGTTAGCTGTGACTACCACACGCCCACTGTCGCCTTACACTCAATTTCAATATAATTTGAAATGTGGAAAAATTGAAATCTTAGAATGAAAAAATATTTTAAAATCTTTTAAAATACTCGATTGAAATCTATGCATATAATTATTTTTTAACTTATCGCTTACTGTACATGAAGGATATAAGAGAAAAACTACTATTACGGGACTTTATTAACGCAATAGAACCCAAAACAATTCTTATTAGAACTTTTGTCTATTAGTCTGTGCGTTTGTGCACGGTAATCTCATAGACGGCTTAACCGATTTGATTATGATTTTCATTAACGCTGTAAGTATCACTAAATATTTTAAAGTTCATTTCAACACAATCCGTCTATAAATAAAAAAAGTCATAAAGAGAAAAACCCAGTTTTAAAACAATGCAGGCGCTATTTCTGAAGCGATAGAAAGGCAATCTGCTATTCAATGTTTCACAAAACACAGGTTTGTTCTAAGGGGTTTTTTTATTTAAAAATCGTTTAAAATAACTGTTATTGAAATATAATAACCGTTTTAACTCTGAGTCCACATAACGTGATAGTGCTATTTCATCGAAATCAAATGCACCTGGACCGTATACTATTTCTCCTGTAGACAGCACATCAGCAAGAACGTAATCGGCGCCTGTAACTTGACGTACTCGTATGTCTGTTGTGAATTCACTGATGGGAAACTTTATCTTTGCATGTTTTATTGTTTATTTATCATAATTAAGTTTCAAAAACTAAACTATATGATATATGTATATGAACTTATAAGATTTTAGTTTCCTTTTTAGATATTCGCATTAAAATTATAAACAGTGCAATAGCGTGTGAATACACACAAAATTAATAAATTTATCGTAGAATTATCATCATAATTTTTTATTACTAATTTTACTTTTTATTACTATATATTTTTAATACGAATTTTTTATTATACAGTATTAAGGACTGTAACATGTAAATCATGTACCTTGCAGTCTAATTTATACTGACTGCTTACAAATAAAATTCATAAAATATTAAATTTTACAACAATCAATTTATGTTCCAGTTACATAATATGAAGTATCACCTTTTTTTTCTCATGTGAGATTTTTACCGCACTAAAACCCTGGTGACCTTCCTCGACGCTACATAAAAAACTCCGAGATCTCCATAGGAACGCAACCGGAGTCCTCTGAACGCAATGCCTCTATCGGGCTATGCCGGGAGAAACGACATGTCCCTTCCCGTACCATCAGATCTTATCGACGGTTTGCGGCCACACATACCGTCGTCCTTCCCGGGGGCGCTAGCCGGACAGTTCGAGGTCCCACTCTTACCGCCCGCAACCCGGGAAGTCCCTTCTTAGTCTCCTCTTACGACAAGGAGGAGATACCATAGCATATTCTGGTCCCGAGCTACAGGGACATGATGTAGCACGTAAGAACTCAAAACTTAACAGCGTCACTCACTGTAAAATGTGAAAAATAACTTCATTAAACAATTATGTAGTATATTGACAATACAAAAACGTAATTTTGGAACGATATAACAATATTTCTTGTGCGTAACATTATCCGTATACCAGTGAAAGGTACTATAGATTTGATTATTGGTCAGGGTAAATATTTATCTAACAGATAGGAAAGGAAGCGTCCTTTCCGTCGGCAACATGCCGATGATGCCTTTGGTGTTCCTGATGTCCACGGGCAACGATGGCCACTTACCATCAAGTGTCTCGTCTGTTCGTGTGTAGTAACTAGCAGTTATATAAAAATGTATATTACATGTTTTTAACTAAGTTTCAACTACAATAGTACCTATTACTTTTAGTGCGTTTATTTGACTGTGAATAACGTTTTCTAAGATTCCAGTTGGTATCGGATAGAGATGTGTATAAATGTGTTGGGCTTAAGAATGATCTTACTTTAGTGAGACAATTTATATACTGTAAAAGGTGATCGTTCAATAGGATCAAGCGGGCCCGCGCCAATCGATTTGTGAAACGAGCATTGAAGCGTTGCCTACCAGCAGACAATTTAAGTGAAATATTTACGAACACTGACAACCCTTAGTCCAAGAGAAGCGACTGGCACACAGACGACTGGTAAACGAAGGACAGATAAATGATTGTTCTTGAATCTTCATTGCTTAAAAGCTTAATTGTGTGTATAGTAGCGGTTGCGCCGTTTGCGTCGCCATTTATTGTGCACACTGCAAGAGTGAAATAACTTTCACGCGTCGGTATTCCCGGGTACTTACGATACAAAAGTATTCAAGAGGAGAGTGAATAAACTTATAAATTGGTTCGTTCAAAATAGTAGTGTGTTGCTTATACTTCATTAACACTTACTTGGAATTGTTGCATTGACATATTCAATGTAAAGAAGTCTATATTTTAAGAAATTTCAATTCCCCGGTATAACAACAACATTCGATTTTGCAAGCACCTCCTCTCTTACTTAAAGTTTAAATTTATCAAATGTTGTTCATCAGTAGCGATTTGTTTTCCGAACCGAAAAAATGTGCATCTCTTCTCCATTAAATATGCCAAAGCTAAATTTTTTAAGGGTAAATTAAAATTTAGTACTGAAATCCCAGGAGTAAGAGGAGTAAGAAGAAGTGGAAGAGGCTTCGGATAACCTTGCATTCCTTAATTCCTATTTATTAGAAAATCTTCATAAATTATACACCTTAACCATCTTCGTAAATCTCTTTATTTATTGGTGAAAACTGAATGAAAATCCGATTAGTGATTTTAGAAAAACACGGACAAATTCTGTTTGATATGACGTGGCCATGGATTTCTTTCAATAAGAAAGTGTTGAAGAAAAGTCATTGGGATAACAATATTCATACGATAATAACAATATTCATACGATAATAACAATATTCATATGAAAATAATAAGACTAATAATTTGTTTCTTAACTTCATCCCATTTCCTGCACGATAACGCATCAATGATACCTTTGGTCTCGGTGATGGCCACGGGCCACGGTGACCACTTACCACCAGGTGGCGCGTCTGCTCGTTTGTCGCCTATTAACATAAAAAAATGCATATGATACCGATTCAACTTAAATGTCGACTCAGATAAGATCGTTACGTTAAAGGTATTTAAATGAACGATGAACTGGTACAGTTTAGTCCATCTTTGACCGAAGACGTGTAAAGAATTGCGGTAGTTCAAAGGATATAAAAATGAAACTGTTTTTGTGTCTCGTAGGCTTTTTTATCTGTTTCTTGAAGATAAGTTTTTCGTCTCCGGCTGGTGAGTTTGTTCATGAATATTAAAGAATACGTCGATGTGCTGAAAAAAATATAAAAATTGAGTCAGAACAGGTTTATGGATTTTTAAACCAACTTTTTTAGTCGAGTCAATATAAATTTTAATATGATCGATAGATCTCGTCACATTGACACTGAACATAATCGATAAATTTCAGTTTAATAATTCATGAAATATATTTTAACTTATTTCAACTGCAATTATGTTTTGCATGACAATTTAAAAGAGTTTCAATAACCGGACAGTTAACATAAAAAGTATCTTCGTTAATAACGGCATTATTACTTATTACAAACAGCACTGAGATTAGTAAAAAACGACATGCCATGCAGATTTTGATTTGAAAAATTGGTGAACATAACATACACATAGTATTGACTTCATATATTATGTAATTTATACAATAAAATACAAATACTCTTTATTGCACACTATAAGATACAAAAGACAGTAAAGCAATCGGCTTTGTTGTTGTAAAATGATTTTTTTCCAGACAACCTTGAAAGTAGATTGTCTAAAGAATAACATTTTATTTATTAGCCGCAACATCACAAATTGACCCAACAATGTTTTGTCATATTTATATATACAAACAACAAAACTTCAAAAATCATTGATCTCATTAAAAAAACACTTTGAGATTACGAGTTCTATAAGATGATGTAGTGTTATGACAGTTATAATGATCGTAGCGACCTATCGATGTAGGTGTGTACATACATTCATTACTACTTAACTGCTATTATATTTATATTATCTCTTGGCCGACGACGCATCAGAGCGTTCTATAACTGTGAGTAGGAAAAAAAAATTCCTTGGGAGTTTCTTGCCGCAAATACAATTTTTTTTTCACTTAGAATTTCTTTACAGGAATGCCAACAAGAGACGACAAAAATGAATTAAGGAATGTATTCAATATATCAGGGGTTTTATCATTACGACCCTCTACAAATATCACACAATCATCCCCTATCAGTGTTCAAATCTCTGGATTTATTGACTTAGTATTTCCTTCCAGCGAAGCGTTTGGCTTAAAGAAATATAAAGGTAGATACAGTGACTAATAGATCCGGTCTTAACTACTAAGTCTGACACAGAAACGAAAGTTTCATATTTTATGCAGCATTTATTTACAGAATACGAGTAAATACATTATATTAATATATATTTAAATTAATATTTCATAAAAAAATATTCAAACTAAACAAGTCGACTAAGTCCGAACGTAACTAAATTATTTAGGATAATGTTTCAATCCGTAAATAACTGCAGGAATCTTTTTTGTTTTGTGAAAAATATTAGGAACATATAATTGCCGTATAGATTTACCTGTAAATTATGGGTAAGGATTAATATTGTCTTTTTTTTTTAATTTTAGTACAGTATTTGAACCCAAAGTAGATTATAAGTTGCATTGCATAAAACAAGTCGATTTATCATTTTAGATGTATTGATTTAACAAAGTATCCGAAAAATTCAAAATAAAATCAGTGTATTACATTCGAGTAGTAGTATCTACTACTCATTTGGTTAGAGTTAAATTTTCATTTAAGCTATTACTCGATGGTATTGTTACGTATAAAATTCGCCTCGACTTGACTAAAGAAAGCCCACAACGCGATAATTTTATAATCCCCAAGATCAAACTCACAGAAAACCACACAGAGATATCGTTACAATGTTAAGTTTTATGGTTTATCCAATCGTGTGGTTCTATTTACCATAAATAAAGATCACCTTTTTTATATCGAGGGGGAAATCTTCGTAAGATACCCGGATTATGTAGGATTCTTACCCACTAACAACCCCTCGGCAGTCGTCCTACGCATATGAGAAGGTCCCGGGATCTCATATCAACGCACCGGTAGAAACCTCGTGGTCGCAATTCGACCGCTGTCATAGTTGATTCCACTTTTTTTTCATCGATGATACTAAAACTCGTGAATAGTTAAAACTGATGAAAAACAAGAGAAAATGGTACTTAACCGTTTTATCTTTGCTTATTCATATATAGATAACTATTTACCCACCCTCACTTCGCTTTGGGAAACTTAATTTTTACGTTCACAAATAACCCAATTTTTCTTTAATATTCAATGTACAGATCTTTCATCACTATTGTATTATTATAAAAGAAACACTTAAGTATGTGGTAAATATTTATACTGGATATTCATTACATTAATACACAGTAATTTACTATGACACTATTTTCTCATTACAATGTTTTATAACACAAACACCAATGTGAATACAGTTATCAATACTTTTACATACCACCAATCTGCTTACGTTATATATACTTGTCACAATCACTGATGTACTGCACAAACACCCTTTTTTGGGCAGAGCTTCGCCGCTTAAGAGCTACAGTAGACTGTGTCATTTTAACATGGTAGTGAGTTTATATAAAAGACTGACAGGTATTCCAGGTAGGGAGCCGTAGCCAACTACCCTACTTTTTAATTGTCTACCCTCTTATAATGAGGGCGACAACAATTATATGTATGAATGTTGTAATTCCAGTAAATGGCTGGAGATAAGGGGCCCCAGTTAGCGGAAGTCGCTATTTCTCGATACCCAAACTACCTACTGACATCAAACTATGACGGGGAGGACGTGCGGAGCGAGTGTTGCGCTTACTTGAACATTAGCTTCTATAAAATTATCAACAACTCAAATTGTAAAGAAATATCTGTCTCACCAAACAGTATATTGATTTTGATAGAACTAATATGCAAGTATTAAGTAGAAAACTTGTATGATATAAGCTAGAACTATAGCGTAATAAATGCAAGGGTTCCCGCAAAATCTAAACCTAATAATAATATCCTGTGTAAATGAAATATTTTTTATGGTATCGGCATAGGGACTAAAGCATATATGTAAATTTGTCTGTCTGTCTGTGTCTTTACACTTATTTTTTACACGTAAAACTATTTTTTTACATGACTCTAGGCACATTAAGAATGTATACTTAGTCAAAATTTAGGACACTTTTTGTGTCGGGAAATGGATCTGTTCCCGCGGAACTTTCCAAAACGAAGCGAGGGTAGGTTAATAGTACAAGATAATTTATAATACCAATTTCGATAAATCTTTGTCAAAAGATTTTTATGTCAATAAACAACAAACTAATAACTGGACCGCCTGATGGTATGTTTCCACCGATGCTCTTATATCTCAATGATACAGAGGGCGTCACCATGCGTTGCGGACTAAGCAGAAAACCGTGAGCCCGCTTGGTGGCTGAGTAGTTGCAACCAAATAAGTTGTAGGCGACGTGTAATTTTATGTTGTTTTTAAATGTAACATTTCTATAATTTTGTCGTCATTGTAATGTTTCCTTTTTATTGTTTTAATTAGTACTTGAAGCAATGCGCGGGAGACGTAAAGCTGGCTGATTAGAAACGGTGACGCCACTTTAAACGATATAAACAAAAACTAGTGTTCGTAAAGACAATCGCTCGGGTGGATGTGTGCCTTCTTGCGCTCCTTACCGTTGCACATTTTCACTTCAAAGTAGTTTTATTAACGAGTCCACTACATTAGTTGTATGAACATTCACCTTTAGCCCACCATTTAATATTAAAAATAGGATGGTGGAAACGAACCAACTCCGCGTCGATTACCCTCGGGATTAAATTGAGTGGTACAGAGTACATAGGAAGCAATTACATAGCATATTAGCGGGTTCCTCGACATAGCAACCGAAACACGATAAAAACATTGCATGGTTTCTCAAAGTGAGTTGACTACCAGCCAGACAAAAATCCTTTTACTATTCACGAGTAACTTCGAGATAGAACCAGATGGTACAGTGTCCAGCGACCAACAAACACAGGGAACCAATGTCATTACCTCGAGTCAGTGGGACCACGTGTAGATTGACTTGAACTCATGAATGTATATGGCTATGAATACGTACAACTTGAAATAGCTCAAGGACTTGTCTGCTTATTCTTTGTGTAGTTAATTATACAATACTATATTTTAGGACCAGAATCGAGCGGTATCCCTAATGAGGAACTCATGCCTATCTTCCGTAAGGATTATACCTTGGATGAACAAAACCGGGGCTGGTTCAAACTACATCGAGTGCCTGAAAAGTGGGATGACGCACGCGAAAGATGTGAACTTGAAGGTACTTCACAATATTTACAATATTTGTTTTTATTAATACATTTTAATATAAAATTTAATAATCAAATCGAACTTAGTCGGTATTCCCGGCTGCTTACGATGTGGGAGTCTTCAAGAGGAGAGTGAATAGGCTGTTTTGAAGTTAGTGCGTTCACCATCTTAGACTTCATCACCAGTTACCATCAGGTGGGATTGTTGTCAAGCATTAACTTATTTTATATAAAAAAAAACTTAGCTAGCGTCGTGGACCACGGGCACAATCCGTCTCTCGCTGAGAGCTACTAAGGCTAAGAAGCTGCGGTAACTATTAAGTTATGTGTAAATAGATTTTGACCGTGAGCTGTAGTTATTACATATTAGTCGATTTCTAACACAAATTCGCAAATATCCTGCATGGGCTTGCGTCAGCGCCGTACGATAATCGTAAAGCAATAGTACTTCGATATGAAAAAATGTTGTAATTTATAATAACTTACAGGCGCAGAACTGGCTTCCCCATTGGATGCTACAATTTATCAGGCGATGGTATCAAAAATGGATCGTGGTCTTAGCCGTTACTACACGGGAATCCATTCCCTATTTAGCTATGGCGACTACTATTCTCTCAAGGGTAAATTTATAGATATTAATGTTTATATGTATGTTAATAGCTAACAAACGAGCAAATAAGTTACCCAGTTATAGGTAATATAAAAAACTACGTCGACTGAAAATACGCTCACATTCACACCCTCGCACTACGTTTCCTTGTGTGGCGAATGGCATGGGTACACACAAATATAGCATCAGAAACACTCATGACCCGAGAACAAACATTCATCTGTCACGTAATAACTACCATGGCCGGGAATCGAACCCGGGACCCCTCGCTCTGTAGGTAGGTCCACTACCATGTAACCTATCAAGTCGACAAATAAATAATGAACATCCGTCAATTGTTAATTGAATGAAACGAAATTGAAACGTATACGATCTCTATATACTATTCTTATTTCTCTAAAATGTTTACATGAATTAAAGAAATCGTCAAACTTAACGATTGACAAACAATTCAAAATCGAAATTTTTGTTACTTACTTCACTTCACTTCAAGTCACTTCAGATTTAAAGTTCGTTTCATTGCAATCCGTCCATAAATAAAAAAATATGAAATAATATATGTATATATAATATATTATTTCTAATTCACAGAACAAGAAAAACATAGTTCTAAAATAAAGTGTAATAATAAATAAAATAAATAAAGCGTAATAATATTTGTATATAATAGTATTTTTGGTACTCCGTTCCTAATAACAATAGTATTAAATATGTAGAAATAAATTTAAAAATATATTACATGGTATTTTTGAAATTAATAATTACTTGTATGTTTAAAATGTAATTGATATCTAATGATAAACTTTGTAAGAACTCTGAGATCAAAACCTCTAGGAAGTTACAAATATTTTTGACAAATTGCACTCCTATTAAATACGCATGTAAAAAATTATACTAGGTTTTATTATATTTTCAGGAGTGTCTGTTGAGGAGATGCCAGTAGAATGGTCCTACCATCTGTCGTCAGATAAGGAGAAGCGTTGTGTGGAATTGTTGGACGACGGCACCATTAACAACGTAAATTGTGCTTCCACGCTGCCGTATATTTGCTATAAAAACAATGATTTTACACCTTTGACCGAGTGCGGAACGATTGACACCGGTAAGAATGAATTCATATTACCTTAATTGTAAAATATATTTTACATCTACATTGGTTGCAATACAACGTTCCAATTACTAATATAATATTAAGATTACTAAGACAATAACCCTAAGCAATGGTAGCGTAGTGATTTAAATGTCGGTATGAATCTACAGGCGTCATTAAATTTTCAAATTATAAATAAATAATTAAAGTTTACACATTCACACTTCCCCACTAGGATTCCGTGTGTTGCGAGTGGCATGGACATACACAAATTAGACGTCACAAACACCCATGACCCGAGAACAAACATTTGTCTGACACGTAAATGTTTGGCCCCGGCCGGGAATCGAATCCGGGACCCCTCGCTAGGCAGAGTCACTACCAACCGGGCTATATGTTCGTCAACTGTGTGCGTATTATAAATAAATCATCCCTTGCTTCGGTGAAACAAACATATGGGAAAATTTCCTCCCTTGATCAGCTAGGTGGGCTATTATTTAACCCTTGGAAAGAAGAGGAAATGTGAATGAAGGGACTTCAACTCACCTTTGAGAGGAGACACCAACCCAACAGTGCGATAATTATAGGTTGTAATGAATTTCATATTCCATCACGCTTACCCAGCACACTATGTTATTAATATAGATAATTTAATTTTTGATATTATAACATTTATAACAATCTCATCACGAAATCAGCCACGAAATTGATCTGTCAAATTTCAGATTTTATTTATTTTATTGTAACTTGTAACTCTGTTGAAAATTATCGATTACAGCCTATATTTTAAATATTTAAACTTTTATATATTATAATAGGTACAGCTATATTTTCTCGAAAATATTGCCTATAAAAATGTTTCTAAGTTCTAAAGCCACCTTTTACATAGTGTTCGGTTATCCTTGCTATCTATTGTCTGTACGAGTAGGTGAGGCGTGTGTAGTTAGAGACATCTAAATCGAAAAATATTTACCAATACAGCTATTTTAAAAGGCTATTTTAATCGTTTCAGTTTTTCTACCGTCTTGACTGATAAAGTGCCGATGAAGTCGCTAGTGGCACCAATTTTCCCGGATGTTATTACCTTTTTTTTTCGAGGGGGAAACCTTCAAAATGTACCCGGTGGCGTTAGAGCGACGCCAGACATTTCTCGTCTCGCACCATCCGATCTTACCGGTCGGTCGGTAGACAACAACAACAACAAATTCATTTTAACACTATTCTTGTTCTCCAGAATATTTCTACAGTAGTCAACTGAATGCCTGCTACAAGCTGCATAAAACAAGAAAATCTTGGGAGAAGGCTTACAAAACGTGTTCAGCGGAGGGTGGGTCTTTAACAGTAATCAATGATGATAAGGAATTAGCAGCCGTGTTACAACTATTTAATAAAGATAGTGCTGCCGAAAACGATTTGCAGTATTCTGTATTTATTGGCATCATAAATTGGCAATTATCTGGGGAATGGGTCACGATACACGGTGAGTGTCTATCAAATGTTTTAAATTATGGAAGCAAAGTATCGTTCTGACGGACTCCAATAACTTCTCTTACCGCTAGTAACAATAAAAATAAACATATCAACTCGAACACAAAATGTAAATGACATGTAATCATACAACAATCTAAACAGATAATAAAATTCTAACCGATGGCTTTCTGTACATGAAGGATATATGGGAAAAACGATTATGAGGACTTTATTAACGCAATAAAACCCAAGATAACTGTGTTAGAATTTTTGTCTGTTTGTCTATGCGTTTGTTAGCGCTAATCACAGAAACGGCTTAACCTATTTTGCTTAGATTTTACTAATATGTTGCAGTAAACATCACCAAGTAATTAAAGTTCGTTACATTTCAATCCGTCCATATATAAAAAGTTATAAATTAATCTAAACCAATGCAGGTGCTACTTCTAAGCGTAAGCCGTAGTTTGTCTGAAGTGAAGCGAATTGTTTGCTAGTATTTTGATATTAGTAAAGAATGATGCCACATCAAATAGATGCATTCAAAGTTAGGATCTCTTTTTATTATTTTGTCGAATGATCTTACTATAAGTAGTTAAATATATTGAAATAATTAAATGTCATTTTTTGTGTTTATGATCACATATGGTCCTGGTCCATGTATCCAATACTTTTTTGTACACTTATTTCGTATATTTTTTTGTTATTTGCTTAGCTAGAAAACTAATAATAATGACAGCTGCCCAGTAAAGGATTACACATTCGCTATATGATCGAGAACTATAAGCTTTTATCCGTTATTAAGATTACAATTTTTTAAACAGAACCTTGGCTTACAAAAAAGCGATAAGTTGTGCCCCTAAGACACATTAGCTTTCCATTTTAGTGTAACTAAGCATTAAAATGCGACTAATAAATGCTTTATCTCCGGTAGGTATTGATACTTTAGTCAATTAATCAATTTAGTTAATTGTGTGTCGAAGTCTCCTGCAATGTTAAATTGTGAGAATTTGAGCTTTTGTTATTTTTTCAGGCGAGAAGATAGAAATGTCTGGATTTTCAATTTGGAGTCCAAACGGAATGTATTCTGGTAATTGCGGAGCCTTGCAGAGGTCAGGGTTAATAGGTGTAAACTGTGATCAAGCTTTTCCATTTGTCTGTGAAAGAAACCTATAGTTTAGTAGCAGTTACGCCGGAGGAGCAAATACTTTTTACCAGCTTTACGAGATTGTGAAATCTATATCATAATAAAGTATAATAAAAATATATCAGTATATCATATAAAAAGTATATCATAATAAAATATAAAATTTTATTTGATATGCGAAACAAATTTTTGTATTTTTTGTAATTAAAAGGAAGAATTGTGAAACATAAATAGGTTTTGGGGTATGTGTGGCTCCATCCATCCTTGAGGTAGGCCAGCCTCTACTGCTCGTGCTGAATCCTGCTAAACAACGGATGCAATATGACGAATGGTCCGTTCTGTAGGAGGTCATCGGGCTCTGTACAGCGACCTGTTCTTTTCCGGCCTGAAGAAGAATATTTTTTAAGTGTTTCGGTTGCAGTTTCAGGTGGTCAGTAATAAGCGGATCTGAAGCTTCCACCTTGGCGGACAATGTGTCCGTGATGGGTGGCGGTGATTTCTTAACATCAGGTGGCCTCTCGACCTTTTGGAAAATGGTGATCTAAAAGAAAATTTGAATTTCATCTTTTTATTTACTGTAATAAATTTCATTTTTTTCGCATTTATATTTGATTTGATTACTCAGACTTTAGAAGTTAAGCCCAGCCAAGTCTCCGTAGACCGATTCAACCATCTTACATAGGAAACGGTAGATAAATTCAAAAGATATCGAATGACGGCTGTTCGGTTACAAACGATTCTACAAAATTGTAAGGAAGTAATTTCTAACAGGTATTTAATTATTAATAGCAAATTAAAATGGGTCTGTACTCGTATAGTTACTTACACTAAACTTTAGCATTGACTTGTTGTGTCACATAATTATTAAAGTAATCGTATTTTTTATCTGTTGCATATAAAATATTCTGTAAATTAAATGAAGCTTACACGGCAGTAGCTAGATAACATTAGAAATGGAGTATTATATTATAATACTCAAGCGTATTTGTGTAAGGTTAAACAATGATGTATAAATTATTGTACATTACTTTAAGTACAATAAAATAAATAAATAGATCCCGCCCGCCATAGATAGATCTCAGGTTTCAGTTAAACATATACGATGAACTATTTAGAACAAGCTAATCGAACAGTCAGTGACATAAGAAAGTGATTTTTACGCCTGTTTATCAATAATTATATATGTATTTTTAGATATACAAAGTCGTCTTGTGAAATACGTTTAAAACTTCAGATTATAATTTTGCGAATATTTATCTAATGTATTTGCTCATACACGTATGCCTAGAATCTGATAGTGCATTAACAATAATAATACCTGAGTGTAACGGGCTCCATACATCCTTCACATCAACTGCTATTGCTCGTCTTATAACCTCGTGTTAAACCGAAACTCGTCTGAAACTGGCTGTGTTCTCCCATCCATGCATGGTACTTCAACTTTAACCTTGCCGCATTATCAATGCTTCCTTTTATTTTATATTATATTCATGGTACCTACATACATCGACCACTTACCACCGTCTGCTCGTTTGCCAACGGTAACCGAAAAATTAAATAATAAAAATGGCTTAAGTATAATCTTTACGCCTTTATCCGGCTGCAGAATCGAACACGCGATAACCGCGGGCTTTGGGTCACGTAGGTGATTCGCCGCCTCGCCGTTCAAATTGAAATGTAGGGCCCGCACGTACTGAGACCCTGGTACTACGTCCAGCTGTCTGTGCTTTTGTGTTCCTACCTGCGTTTCTGATAATTACTAATAAACCAAAGCAGAGCCCAGATGGGCACGTACAGATGTACGTGATATGATGCAGAACTAGCTAAAACTATTTTTGTGAGAACTCGCGCCTACCTTAGCTCACGGTAATAACGAATTGATTCACAGATCTAAATGAGTATTACTTTTATCAAGTGAAGCAATTACAGAGGTTTTTTAAGCTGTTCTAACCTTAACAGTGCCAAAAGATAGAAGCTTATTAAATATTAAAGACCAGAGAGAATTATTCATATAGTGATGAGGGAGGCTCCCGCATGCATCATGTCCGTCATCGGGGTGATGACACGATGATTGCTTAGCGGAAATATTCGCTCCCCAAAACATATTGTCTGTTCAGTAAGTAAACAGTTCACATTTCGTAATGGCGTGTTGTGTCCGGCATCCAGTGTCAATACTTCCATGTCATGAGGGTGCTTTACATTATAACCAACTGGGCATATTGTATGCAACCGCTAAAAGAAACATTTTAACTTCTGTAACCATCTTTTATTTTCTATGCCATACAAACATTTTAATTCCCCAGAATAAAAAGTATTCTATATATGCTAACTAAACTATTATTTAAGTTAAAAAAAAAATTCCATGTGATACAATACGAACAGACAGACGGGTAAGAATCGAAAAAAAATATGGCCGCTATATCGATGATAAAACCTACGTAACTAGAAGTAAATTGATAAAAAAATAATGTACCTACAGATTCGGCCCCGTTATAGTTTTATTATTAAGATAAAAATATAATAAGCAGGATAAAAATAAAAAGATAGTAACTCACTTACCTTTTTATTTTAGTTTACTTAAGGATACCTACACCGAAACCTTGTTTGTTTTTAATCTATCGGCAAACAATGCATAAAATCCGGGTAATAATTTTGAGATTATTTCATATAGACAGAGACTGTGTTATATGTAGTGACTGCAGAAGAACGTCTGCCGGATCAATCAGTTCTTCAATAAACAAATTTAAAATTAATTGACAGCGCGACCTTCGATTGAGCGTATTGATACTCAGCCAAATATAATTATAAACAGCCAAAAAAATCCAAAAAATACCAATTAAGATTTGGAAACTCCTTCAGACTGTTGTATAATAATATGTTCAATCGTTCAAACACTCACAACCCCGCCCTAGATTTCCTGTATTTCGGGTGGCGTAGACGCACACAATATGACATCACCAACATCCAAGACCCGAGAACAAACCTTTATCTATCACAAATACCGGCCCGGCCGGAAATTGAACCCGAGAACCCTGATCGCAAGCGGCGTCACCACCAAGTGGACAACGGAGTCGTCAATATGACGTTATTACGTGCAGGTTCAACGAACGATCTGCGAAATATTTAAATAAAAATTCTTAATAACTGAAGCACAGCGCCGCGCCACCTACCCGAGATAACTAAAAAAATCTTTATGAAAATAATCTCAGACGGTCAACTCGTTCAGAATAAATTAGGTTTTATATTTCGTATAAAAAGGTTTTACGTCTTTTTCCCTATTAGCCTACAACGTAATGTACAAAGTTATTTTAAAATTATACAATGAAATTGAAAGTTACAATAGTCATCCATTATGAACACTTAATACAAGACTCGTTAACTAGGAGTCTTACCTTTTTACGACTCAAAGCACGTCTGATGCGGACCCAGAATAAATTCAATGGTACATTTCTATCACAAAGACGTAACGCTTAAAGTTCCGTGGGGGTAGTAAAATCGACGTCTATTGTGTAAGATTGCTTCATTAAATTGCCGAAGAACACGGCTATTTGGCGAATAATTAATAAATGGAGAACAGTTTATTTTGTCGAGTGTTAAGGCTACATTAATTTATAACTTTTTATGTAAACATTAAATGGTGAATTGTAACCGTCTTCTCTGGACTTACACAACACCGTGGGTACCACTGATGCTGTATCAGCCAGAAAGGAAGCGGCTATTGTTTTTATATATTAACTTATATCGTAAATACCTATTATACATTTTAATATTATTACTCAAATAAAACTTGTTATTTATCAACGGATAGGAGGCGGCGCATCATCATCGGCGCAGGTAAAAAGAACTACCAAAAGAAATATTTAACAGCCTTTCCGATACTGCAGCTGCAATATGTTCAAAATATTTCACAGTTGATTGTAAGAGAAAGGTTGAAGCTAGATTGGTGGCAAAAGACCTCACTATGTACTTGTATCTTCGGGATTAATATGAGTGATATTATGATATAGCCCAGCGATCTCTAACATTAGGGAACTGGCATCGTTGCCTCGTCCATTATTAAGTAGGATGCTCCATGAACAGCGGAAATTAGCTTCAATTAATGGATCCAGGATGTATGGAGCTTACAACCGCAACTGGCAAAGAAGCAAACAGGCCACCTGATAATAAGCACTCCACGCTATCAACACGTTACCAACTAAAAATGAAGAGATGAACGCGCTTTTAATTCTGCTCATCATAAAAAATGTCACGGTCAATCTTTATAAAATGGCAGTAGCCGCCTGCAGCAGTACCGTCCAGATTTCATTAGGTAATAAAAATTCAAGAAATCAGATGTGATCTGTCATCAGGGCCTCGATAGTAGGCTATCAGGTTGTTTCACGGGTAGGTAGGTTGGCTTGAACTCGCAAATTTAGCTACGACAATTGCAACATTTTTCTACTTGGAGTTATTTCCTATTTTCGACCTCGAAAAGGTATGTCACACCTCACTGAAGTACTATATATGTACTGTACTATAGGCTTACATTGTTTTGAGGTAAATCTGCGTGTGAAATATCCTAATATAAGCCTACAAAGATTTGCAGACATGTTTCAGGGTAACAATTCCATACACACTAGCTGTTTCCCACAACGTAATCAGGAATATTTAGAGTACATACCGTAACGCTGAAAATAAAATCTATACGTTAGGCACAATTAATCTTTTCAGAATGTCCTTGATGATTACAGTCAAAGTTTAGTTTACAAAATAATAAATAAAATAATTATTACCTATTCTGAAAACCACTAAGCCAAAATTTTATAAATCCTCATACAAAAGTATAATAGTATAAAAATATATAAAAAAAATATATATAAAAATATAATATATAAAAAAAAGTATAATAATATAAGTATAAAAGTATAAATAAAAATATACGAAAATATGTGCCGGAAACAGAATATATCCCTGTTATTATATTATATTAAAATACGAAATCATCCACCACGCGATTTCAGGGTTGATCCGTTTTCTAAATAAAAGATTTGCCCCAAAATTAAAAGTGCCTGCGACTTTAGAACGTCATGCATATTATTTCTACGTTGGATGAAAGTAATTCTTCCTTAGAATTTACATTTTATTTAACATTTCAAAGAGAAAGACACAAACTTAATATGCAAATTCGGTAATCAACATGCGTTCACTGAGAAAGAATGCAAATCAAGGCAAAGGAAAATTTAAAATCTCCTTTTATGGTACTTCGTAAAAATGTTTGGGTCAGATACGCTATTGGTAAAATTACAAATGGTGAAGATCCTAATTTTTTATGTTTAAATCATTTTATACTTAACACATTTCCAGAAAGTAATATATCCTGTTCATACATTTTTCAGAAGCAGAAAAAAATTTAATCTTTTACGTTAAATTTCCATGCAGCCAGTTCCATTGGAATTTCTAAGTTTCCATAATATTTTAAAGCCTTATCACAGCGGGAAAGGTAAACCATTTAGTCTTTACATAAACAAAAAAATTAGAAGTCACAAACAAAACATTTAAATTTCTTTCCCGCAAAAAAAACTACAGTATAATAAATGAATGAATAATCTGGCTTGATAGAAACTGTACAACAAAATATATGTTAAAGTTATAAGTATTTAATGAAACACTACATAAAACCTCTTAAAAACATCTGACGGTTCTGGAGTTCTGGTCCTACGAGCCTTGCAGCAACGGTTGCCGCCCATTACTCCCTCTGCCACTCCTACGAAGGACCAGGTGCAGTCAATACAAAGCTTTATGCGCATGAACTACTATGGTGTGAATTTTGTTTCTTATGTATTGCACCTTTAATTTAAAACATCGTTGCTTAAGGAATAGAGGGTGATTCGTGTAAACAGCGCGGTGTAGAGGAGTGTGTATCATCGCACGGCATCTGGCAATGTAGGAGCAGAGAAAATTAGTTTGAGCTCAAGGATATGTTAAACCCCTTACACCCTATGCGACACCTAAGCGTTTAGCTCAATTACTACTACTAGTACCCACGAAAATGTCCTGGCTTTATAAACGTGACTCGATATTACCTTCTGTAGGAAAAAAAAACAAATGTAAAGTAAATACAGTAAAGTAAGTACAGCACAATTTTTTGCATCTTATGTAATTGTTGCCTATCAAAGTACCTCTGCCTTTAGGCTAACACCCATCTCTTCTAAACTACTGTAATACACACCTATAGAAAAATCTCTGGATTGATAATATGCCGCAGGTCTGGAGTCACTGAGATCTTGGTCTATTCTGTCGCTGTCTTAAGTCTTTGCATCAAGGCTACTATGTTCTTTATACTTTTTCTTTTTCTTTACTATTTAATAATAATAATAATATATTTATTTGGAACAAAAACATAAAAGTACAAATATACATGTGAGAAACGATGATCCTGCATAAGTATAAACTGTGTTGCAGTGATCAACGCCCTCCATTAAAAAAGGTGAAAAATGCTCCATACAACAACTTAAGTGAGTAAATGTTACAAATTAAGAAAAATAAAAATTTAAAAAATAAAAACAAAATATATTTAATTTATTTCAAATTCTTTTATAAAGTAATTAAGTTATAGTGCTTACCTAAGAATGCTACGCTACGCTAATCTCCGCTAAGGACATTTAACATAGTAGACGTAAAGTTGACAGCCTCATCTATTATTAGTCCAGTGTCAACTGTCAAGAGTTTTTCGCCGCCGCCGCAGTCTCGTCGTGAACATGATCCATATAATTGGATCAAATTGTCGGTTAAAAATCCAAAAATCGTGAGTATCCGTTACAGTTAAAATGTACAACGCTAACAGTTTTCAATAAGGCCACTACCTGCGACCGCCGCCTCTTTCCAATTCTTCCTTTATTATGCTTAATTTATCATCGTGAAAAGTTTGATATTAAGACAGATACCATTTTTCACAGATATCTCAGTGGAAAGAAGCTTCAGGTGATGTTATAATAATTTTGAAGGATTTCATTAATTTGCAAAGCGGAGGAACTTTGAACTTCGTTAAACAAAGTCAGGAAGTGTAAAAAATATTTATTCAAGATGAGTTTCATGTCAAAGCTTCTCGAATTCTTTGTGATAGATGAAAATAATTATTAGAGGAATTGTAGGTAACATTATAATTTTTGCACAAATTTGTTTTGTGTATTAATAACTGACAAACGAGCAGACAGACAAAGGACAAACGGTCGCCGCGTTCAGAGATATCACTAACTAACTCTCCTACATTGAAATCTAAACACATAAAAATATTTCATTGATGACATTTAGGTAGGCAAGTGGTAAATAAAGAATTTCATCGACTCGCGTGAGTGCCACCAGAAAAATATATTATTTTTTTATGTTAAAAGCCGACAAACGAGCAGACGAGCGACCTGGTGGTAACTGGTCACCGTCGCCCATGGACATCATCAGCACCAAAGGTATCACTGATGCGTTATCGGCCAGAAAATGTGAAGAAGGTAAGAAAGAATGTACTGACTCTCAAGCCCCCAGCCGGAACACGACGAGTCGTTTGGCGGCTGACTCAAGCAGGTGGGTGGTAGCTAGCCAGGCAGGTTTCACGGAAAGACAATAATACAACTAATAATATTAATGACTTAATAATAATGCTGATAATATAATCCTTACGCGAAGCCCTACCACCAAGCAGGCTGGCTTCTGTCGCCTCTTACGACACCCTTTTTCTACCAGCATGGGATTGGGGGGAGTATTCTAGGCCGCCCCAATACGGCTAATAATAATAATTATTATTAATAGTATTTCATAGGAACACCATGTAAATAACTCATGCAAATTAACTTACGTTGACTTTTTTTATCACCATCACTTAATTTTTGTATTAATAACAGGAAAGGACAAAGAAGTTGTCAGATATGTCTATACAACCCACAGCGCGCCGTCGTTCACTCTATCGTAATTGATTGCGTATAAAAAAGATGGCAATATAAATCTATCAAACAAAGTAACCTGGTCTCTTTCAAGAGATTCCTTTGAACAAATCAGTACCTACGTTACGTGCATTTTATTTTGTTAGACCCTTTAAGAACGTGGCTGAAGCATAACCAGTAAGTTTGAGCTCTGAGTAGCCATTAATCTGTGACTATTGCCTTATAATTTAGAGAGGAGAGAGGTTTTAGATATAGTGGTATTAGAATAGCCAACAGTAATGCACGATATTGCTTAAAATTTGATTATTCGACGCTATTATTCGAATTCGGAGTTCAGAACGAGGGGTTCCACTCAGAACGGTTTTATTCACTTAGAGCCCAAACACTTAGTTTATTACAGAATCCTCAATATTGAGTATGATATACATACACGTGCAAATACATGCCCGGAAGGCGTTGTTGTGCAGCTATTATAAAAAATAAATTGCTGCGTTTCTGAAAAGTGATGACTTGAGAACGGCTCGACCGATTTCATTATTGTGTTTACAATTGTCCGGACCAGATTTGTAAGAAATAAAATTTTAGAAAATCCACTGACAAATTTTGGAAGGTATTTTTGTATGACTATGGATACTAAATTTAAAAATGTGACGTTCGGTTTGACAGTTCTGTACAATGAAAGAGTCAGTCTTCATGTCGAACTGACCAACTGACTGGCAGCACTTATTAAACAACTGGAAATAAAGAAATGCTCTAAAGTAAACAATTTATTTTTGCTAAGACCATTCTTCATTAATAAATTGCTCTCGTGCAAAACCGGGGCTTGTAGCTAATATTTATAAAAAGCGGCCGAGTTTGTTTGACTATAACGAGTGAAGGTATATTCAATAATTCAATAATCAAGGTAATATTCAATAAATAGTGAGATTGATACTATCGGCTGCTAAACTACATAGTATTATCATAGCCCAAGAAACTCCCTTCCAAAGAGTCGATGCTTTCCTATAACTTAAGACGAAGTTATGATCTCCACCATGAAATCTGACTGTTAAATCTTCCTCTTATAATGAAATTAATAAACAACTCGGCATCATCATCTGCCTTGCCCTTATACCATTATCTGGGGTGGGCGCAGTATGTCGTTTCCTAGATGCATCGCGTTATCATTAACAGCCGCCGGGTGCTGCAACTGCGCATCACCTTCAGGGACGCCCTAACCATATCACTTTCTCATTTCGATACATACCTAAAGACACACTTTGACATGATTTGGCAAGGGTGAGCAGTAGTCCAACTAACTAGGACTTTGGATGCCATAGGCATCGCCATCTCATAAAGTCTTGCCCTGCTTCTGAGAACACCCAGCCTGAACATACTCTGCTCCAGTGTCGCACCAAAGTACTGCCTCGTCTGGACTACCGTTATGCCGGATTTTGTCGCCTTTTACGACACGCTGCTATTCCAGCTTAGTGGGGAATACTTGTATTCTTACTAGGTGCCCACACGGAAATTATTAAACAACTATACATTTACAACATCATCACTGTGAGTATAAGTTTTTATTTAATATTTTTTTTATGATATCCATAACGGTTATTAATTCAAATACAACAGTCAGTTAAATAATATAACGTATTTATTTTTAATAATCCACCAGTGTGAAAGGAGACGATGAAAAAGTGTATTTTTTTTTAAACGCAGATTTATATAAAAATATACCCCTACTATCTGGGAGATACCGAATGAGGATATTACAATTTTGCAAGCTCTGTACAGTTCATATTAGTGCATGTTATATTTTACAGTTATTCATTAGTTACGACACGTGCTCGTTAGAAAAAGTAACTTATCGTTTATGTCTAGTCTTATCGGTGTATATTACGAATAGACTTCATTTACATCCGCGCTGGGAAATAAAGTAAAAAAATATTAAATTTTGCTGATCCACCATCATTTTGATACATGGGTTATCATACCGGTTTTATATCATCCTTTACGATTAACGTTCATATTTCATCTTCTGTATTTCGTAATTTTTATTCATCATTACACACATTTCACATACAATTTCGGAATCCTGCCGTTTCTGTCTCGCAAATAATTCATGGGAATATTTGACTGTCCTACAGGGCTCAAGTCTCGTCTCAGGACGAGAGGGTTTAGGGTATATTTTACAACGTGAATCATGACTACGCTTCAAACCTTTAACGACACTGGAGAACTCTCGGGTATGCAAGTTTTCATACAATACTTTACTTTTCTGAAACAAACAAAACATCGAAATAATATTGTTATGCGCAGGATAGGACAGATCGAACTTAAGTCCCTTGAGAACGACACAATTACAATCACGCACACACACAATTACAATTCACAGCAATAGGTTATCACAAATACAAATAAACAGCATTGTTAATTATTATTCACACGTAATTAAAATACCAAAACAAAATTTTGAGTTACGGCATTAAACCTACATGGGTCTGAGAACCGAAGTTTGCGTGCAGACATGAAAAACTTTCAACCGAGACTTCGAATTTGAGCCGAAACTTGAAATCTTTTGTGTAAGTTGTGGGCTCGAGTCACATAGTTAGCCAGATGTTTACCACTACAGCACTTGATATTGCACTGGATGAGAGGACAGATCTTGTAAACGAAGTTTGTGAAGTTTAAAATGAGGTATTGTACAGGAATTTATGTAAACTTACCATCTTAAAGTATATAAAAGATGTTCCACTTTCGCAGACAGATGAGTTTTATGAGTATTAAGTTGAAATAGATGGGGAAATCTCTTCAATGTAGTTATTTCAATAGATATATATTGATTATGATTAAGCTTTATTATAATCGACATGTATACCTCGGAAGAAGTCAACAATGTCCATTACAACCGAGAAAATTTTATATACTCAATACTTAATATAAATACAAAAATACTGTATTTTACTAATTTACAGTTTTATAACAATTGTCACTTATCCATCCAATTTCCTTCTGACACAACAAATACCGTGCAAACATTGTACATTTTTGGCAGGGTTATTTATTTATTCATTCATTTATTTATTTATTTTATTTTATTTTATTTTTTATTTATTTATTTATTATACTAACGTACAGTACGTCGTTACATTGTATTGTGTTAAAGTATTATAAATAACAATCTGGGCGTCTGTACAATTATAAGTGACGACGACATGTAACTCAACACTTAGTGACAATATTATATGTATAAATATTAAATACAAATTGATATCTTTAAAAATTTGACAAAAACACATTACAATAGGAAAAGTTATAAAAAAATAGATTGAGTACTAATAATTGAGCTGAATCATAATAAAATATATCAGGATTTAAAAAAATTGTAACAAAAAAGTACATAAATGAAGTGAATATACTACTCCTAGAGTGTATAATCTCATCGCTGTTCCCTAATCTTTAATACCTAATCCTTGTTGGCATCTTACTCTGACTACTTCACATTACCAATCTCGACGTCCCCATCGGCTGACTACATGAAAGGAAACTAAAGTAGAGTTTGAAAGTTCCTTATCAACCTGAACAGTAATTGTGGGCTTCGCAAAACATGCACATGTGTTGTTGAATACCTTTATTGTAAGTATTACGAATGGAGGCCGACCTACATGAGAAGTTGAAAGTTTCACAAGTTCTGCAGAGTGACATATTGTTTGAACTTCGAAATTTGGTCTTTGTATAGTTCCAGAATTGATAAACTACTTGCATAGAGTGTAGTTTAAGAGGCTATTGATTGACGACTCGTTATGAGAATAATACAATTTTAGTGTTATAGCTAGTGAATCCAAAGTGGATTCTGTAACGCTTTTGTTAATGTCTTCCTTCATGTATCAATTAGTGTTCTGGATTCGATCGGGGATCACATAAATAAATAAATAAAACAAAAAATTGTATTTTGTAAGTAATGTCGTGATTGTGTGTCAGTGCAACTCTTGCAACTCTAACGAATGCCATAACAATTTCAACAATGTGAGAATATACTCGGAGATAAATTAATGTTATTGATACTTCTAAATCATTTATTTGCCATAAAATAACTGTAGTATAAAACAATATTGCCACATTTTCTCAGTCATTCTTACATTAGAATTCATTATAATTTTAAAATACAATACAGGAATTAAAAAAATCATGTGTACACAGTAAGGAATTTGGAAATTGGAAATTATTGTTGTTGTGAGCATCACCTCATATTTTGTATGGATGTCCCGTCTGTAACATTATATATTCATACATCGATATTTCAACAGTTTCACGTTTTGTTTTAACATTGTTAACCACCGCAAAACTTATTTCATTTGTGATATTTAGATATTTATTGTTATCTCTACAATAACATTCCACAATCTATACGGTTTAACATAATATTCAAAAATATTATAACACATACGTATAATCATACTATACATACATCAACAATAATTAATAACACATCATTTAATCTTTATATGACACAACCTGTTAATATATTAAGAAATGAAAATGAATTAGCTGACAAGTTTATGAAAATAAAAATTTTAGAAAACCTTATATATATTTTACTAATGTAGCACACAAGCACGCACGCACGAAACACACACACACACGCATAATACGAAAATAATGATTTTTTTGATAACCATATCATGTACCGCTTATCATTTTCGCAATGACATATTCTTACTATAATATACAATTTTTTTTCAATTTCAGATAAGCCGTTTTAGACGGACATACAGGCAGACAAACAAAAATTTATAAAATGACAGAATTTGGATCAGTGAGCCACAAAACTAAGATTTATCACAAAATATGACAAAAAAATTCAATGTACTCACAGAACTTACAGTTTTATAGTAGACCGTATTGGGGCGGCCTAGAATATTCCCCCCAATCCCATGCTGCCAGAACAGGGTGTCGTAAGAGGCAACAGAAGCCGGCCTGCTTGGTGGTAGGGCTGCGCATAAAGATTATATTATCAGTATTATTATTAAGTCATTAATATTATTACTGGTTTTATTATCTTTCCGTGAAGCCTGCCGGGCTTACTACCATCCTCCTGCTTGAGTCAGCCGCCAAACGACTCGTCGCGTTCCGGCTGGGGGCTTGAGAGCCAGTATTTTCTTTCTTACCTTCTTCTCATTTCCTGGCCGATAACGTATCGGTGATACCTTTGGTCTTGTTGATGTCCATTGGCGACAGTGACCACTTACCATCAGGTGGCTCGTCTGCTGGTTTGTCGGCTGTTAACATAAAAAAGACCTTTTTAGCAAAAAGTGATTGTTTTAAAATATTAAAGCTATATTTCTTCAGTATATCAAGAAGATAAATTTAATTTTTACTTATTACTATACAACGACGAGTCAATGTAATTTTCGGGTATTCCTGTTATTTCATTGTTATTGTCGGCTTATAAGCATTATAGCGCGTATGAGTGTCATGTATGAGAGTCATTAGCGATATTGCAAAAAATATAAAAATTCCCCTTCGCGCGTCTCAGAGCGTTGTTACCTAACATACATTTTTCGAAGCTCCGGTTCTACTTAATTCGTTTTGTGAACTTTCCCAGGGAACTTGAGCGATAATTTTGAGAAGTTCGTCGTATATTTTGTTACTTTATAAATTATGAAGAGCTCTGGTAATTGTTTTCATATAGTTGGAGGCGGTTAAAGTTACTAAGGAAGAAATATTCCTTAATTAAATTACAACCTGGCACGTAGCGAGATCAGAAAAGTGAATAATAAGTCTTAAAAATGTACAATAATGAAATTACAACGGAATTATATCACTATATTTTACATATATGACGCGTTCATTCTGTATATCTATGGATATTTCCCAACGTGCTAGGTGCAGATTCCTATGTTGAATCCTCGGGCGTGGCAGAAGTTTATGTGACAGATGATATTCACCTATTTCTTTGGATTTCACAGCCGAGCGGCAGCTGTTCACCGTCGCCCATGAATATATACCAAAAAGACATCACCGACAGGGTAATGCCCAATGCTGGCCAATAAGGAAATGGTGACACAGCCTCGCAGCTTCGACGCTTATAACTTTCAGAAACATTACACAGTTGATATCAGAAAGAATGAGTTATTATTCATTGAATTTTATTTGACCACACTAAAAATATATCGCGGTTCAAAAGCCATGCTAACATATAACGCATTCTCCACCAACCATAGGGTTAAACAAACATGCACGAAGAGCGATTTATAATTCTAATAAGTTTATTCAAATTACAAATTGTAATTATAAAAAAATATTATATTTTTTTATGTTGATAGCCGACAAACGAGCAGACGAGACACCTCATGGTAAGTGGTCACTAATGCATTATAGGCCAGGAAATGAAAAGAAGGCAAGAAAGAAAGAAAGTACTGGCTCTCAAGCCCCCAGTCAGAATACGACGAGTCGTTCCCCGGCTAACTCAAGCAGGAGAGTGGTAGCTCGCCATGCAGGCTTTCCGGAAAGATGATAATACCAGTAATAATATTAATGACTTAACAATAATATTGATAATATAATCCTTACGCGAATACCTACCATCAAGCAGTCTGGTTTTTGTCACTGTTCTGCCGGCATGGGATTGGGGAAAATATTCTAGACCGTCGTAATATGTATTTAAAAAACATGCTTTACCATACAACGAATTGAATAGCTCAAGAACAGTTCTAGAACAGCGTTACTTATTTTTAGAAGAGCATTGTACCAAAAACATATCAGAATTAAACTGTACCATTACGCCCGGGAATCGTAGTTGTTGAATTTGGGACTAACTCTATTACCAATGTTTGTACAAGGATAACAGCCTAATAATAACACTGCCGCGTTCGGTTTACCAAAATTTATTAGCAACAAAGACACAAACGTGACCCTCGCGATTTGGTCACGTATATTGTACCATAATATTGCCCGTTTCCGAATTAATTTTGGCCTGCGCACCGCCTACGTGTTTAGTTATTGCATTAGTTCGAATGAAATGGAAATGGCTACCTTAAAAAACCTATAATTCTCACAACTCATAAACGTTTCCATGAGCAGCGGGGCTAAGGTAGAGCTAATAATGTGGGAAGTAAAGACCATAGACCACGGTTGATAAGATTTAGTATATCAAATCTTTAAAGGAATGACTTTGATTTCATTATAAAGAACTTTTGGATGTGCGATTCATACAGCCATTGTCGTAAGGCCTGGATAGTTCAGCGACTTGTGTCTCAGGAGAGTTCGCCGGCCGGCAAAATTGTGTTAATTTAATATTGGGATTTATTTTGCACATGTATGATTAGGTAAATGTATATTTCAGATTTATATTTTAATGATATTAATTATGAACCTATTTAACTTCTTTCTGTTTTTATCAAACAACACAACGTAACTTAATGTTAAAGAGACTGGAGCAAAAAATGCTGTCAACTTATATCTAATGAATGGGATGTTATAAAGAATCTCACAGCCGTTTGAAAAATATTTAATTTGACCACACTAGGTTTATGACGTGTGTATATCAATATCGTTATTAAGCCCTAAACTATAAGTTCAAGGAGGAAACGAAAATCAGATGTTTGCAAATATGAAAAGCTCGTTATACGAGTTTTTGAACGTCAAATAGTTGTTTGAAACTTAACCTGAACCTAAGATTTACCTCGAATTATGTTTATTTCGATGTAGTGGATTTTGCAGCGATAGAAATAATATATTTTTTGGCAGAGTGTATCGTCGACCCTGTTCAGTCTGTCAGCGTTTGTTAACTTTTGTATATTGATAAAATGATAGCAGGTTCCACTATAAAATGTCAATTTTGTATTATTTTCTTATTTATTTTAACATTTAATTTCATTTACATGTCTAATTAAGTTTTGGTTGCGATTTTGGCTGAAAAGCCTATTTCGATCGGACACTAATGTAAATCCAGAGTGGTGAATAATCTTAATTTTCTTATTAAGAATTGAATTTTCCAAGAAATTTAACCATCCAGATGAACAACCATGTAGACCAGTTGTTAATGGTCCTGCCTACCACGCGATGGGTCTCGGGTTAGATTCCGGGCCTAGGCAGATAAATGTCTGTTTACGGGTCATGAGTTTTTATGACGTCATATTTGTGTCCGTCCACGGCACCCGCAACACAGGGAATCCTAGTGCGGACGTGTGTGTGTGAACTTTTATTTTTTTATTTATTAAAAATGAAGGTAATAACTTTGGGCTATTGCAATTCAATAAAGCAAACATCAGAAACTATCACAACGTGTAGAATAAAATCCATATCCAAGTTTTTATAGCTTCAGCGTATCCACGTCCGCCTGGTACGGCCACGAGTTCCCCGGGGAATTATTTCTCAATCGCGGTCCTACATGAATATCTAAAATCACTTGCCTTATCAAACATGGATCTGTATATTTTACAGAGCTGAGCTGAAACATAAGTGTCTGGTACAATAAAGGTTTGGTTGTTTATTTAGGTGTACGTAGACAAATATTATTCAAGTTATATGACGTTCATGATTATCTATGAATGTCCCGCTACTCAACTGAATGTTTTCTCAGAATGGGTTGGGGTTCTACATGGTGACTGAAGACAAACTTCACGCAGCGTTGAGAGCTCAAGTATGCATGAGTATATTGAAATCTTTAAATGTCACATATTCAAAATATTGCACATATTATAATAATTTTTTAACTAATATATAGTACTGTTAATACAATCATTTGATTAGTATTAGTATTTTTATACTAGCGACGGGCAAACAGGCATACGGCCCACCTGACGGTAAGTGGTCACAGTGGCTCTGAAGACATGTAGTGCCAGGGGAATTGCTTGTGAGTTACCGGCCTTGAAGGATACATTTAACACTTTTTAAAGAACTCCATATCATAACGCGGAGGGAATACCTCAGAAGGAAGCCGATTGCATGATCAGTAGTTTCGTAGCAAACAGAAACACGAAAAGCGGACGGTGGGTATATGTTCAATACGATGATTCATAAATGATTTCAACATTATGTCATAGATGGCGGTATTTAAGTGTAACATCGTAATATTCTCTTAACCTATCCTTATTACCATCCAGTGGCTATTCAGAAAAGACGCTTAAACGGCAGGTTCGTGGGGGTTTTAGAAGTGAGGAAACAACACACACATGCGTTAGTTAAATACTTCAATTACTAAGATAACAATACAAAATAACTTTAGACAATCAATACTTATTACTTAGGAACATTATTGTAACGTGCGGGAAGCCGTAGAGTCCGGTGCACTGCGCGGGAATTGTTTCAGGAATTATTAAAATAAAAAAGGTATTTAAAGTACTTTGACAATTATTATTGAAGTGAAAAAAATCAAGGGCCAGTACGTGGTTTCTGTGACGATGATTGAATCACTAAAGAAATAACAACAGCTCCTGTGTACCGGCATCAGTGTAGGCGGCGAGGTAATATGTTATCCACCACAAATGCTACATTTTTTCCCCGATGTCCACCAATGATGAACAATTAGTTAGAGAACAGAAAAGTTCAATTCAAACCTAAGCTTTGGTTAAAGATCTAAGGTTCTCCCCGTCGTTGGGCACTGGGATCTATACCACCATGTTTAATTCTGACGTCATCCGCTCACGTTAGTAGAGCTATTGACCTGCATTGTTAGATACGACCATCGAAGAATCAAACGTGAAACGAGTTTCAAATGAAACAGCGGAAGATCAATTGAAAAGCAGGCATTCTCTCCATACTACACCATCAACGCATCGATGATTTTATGTTAATACTTACGAGTAGATCAGGTCATTTGAAGACATATACAATTATATCGACATCAGATATTTGTTTATACGTCATATGGTTAAAGTAGTATTTTGTCAAACCAAATCGAACGAATGAGACAGTGGTTGATAAATTGCTCGTTAGCTAATTGATTATATATTACTAATTGATTATATAACGAAGATTACTCCCCGGTGGGAGTTGATCGTCTATTCTTCACAAATGGATTTGTGGAAGGGACGATTCGTTATGAGAACGCGGCTTAAATTCAAATATGACTGTTATTGTTTGTCAATGGGTGGCCTAAGCACAGATTACTTTCGTTTGTACTCGTTGATGGCTCCTTTCCAAAGTAATTATATTAATAGGGTAAAATACCTTGTTGCCATTGTTTTGTTCTTGTTCTATGAATCAGATTGACTTTCCCGTGATTATTTTTAGTGACGTACTTACTTTAAAGTCGGTTCAAAAGCCATTATTACCGCATCACAGCGACGAGGTCAGAAACAGAAAAAACATACCCGTCTATTAATAACATTTAAGTTATCTACAAAGATAGTACAGGATATGACAGAACATAAATGAAGGTAAAAAATCCGATTTCTTTTGCCTTCACGATGATGATCGTGACGGAAGCCTGGGTCTACGTGGTGCCGTACGACCAGGTCTGCTCCCGTATCGACCCTGAAAAGAACGAGTGCTGCAGGGCTCGTGGACACACAGCGGCTGGTAAGCTGCGAACGGGGCAGAATGAAGTGTTACTGATGAGAAATGTGATATGTTATAAGTTTTGATATTTTGTTCATCCTTCAATAATTGTAAAGAGTAGCATTCTTAATTTAATTGTGCCCTGGCTTCCCGTATTAAAATGTGAGGATTTATGTATGGAGTGCACTATGTTGGACCAGTAGGTACAAAAAGTATAGTATGATTCTGATTGACGTCAAAAAAATCAAGTTCACAAATAAGAGGTCCTAACTTATTGCTGACGATATAACAATTACCTGCAATTGAAGATTTTTTAATACTGAATCCATAAAACTGTTTGTACTGTGATTGAAGCGGAACTGAATTATAATACTTTGATTTTCGTCTTTCGAAATGTTTCATCCAATAATTGTTATTTGATTACTTGAATGTAGTGTACAGTACCAGGTAGTAATGTACATTAAGTAATATGTAGTTGTCGATGAGGTCGGTAAATGATATAAAGTTATTGTGCGGCTTTATTGGGATCGCTAAATTAATCTGTTCGTACTCACCGCGTCCGTCTCGTACGGTTGTTGTTAGCAGGGATGTTATGGAGCTCCGTAACCGTAACCGAAACTATCGGATTAGCGAAATAAAAATATATCCGAAACCGTAACCGAATCCGATAAAAAGTTTCGGATAATTTCGGATAGAGGCAGAGTCTAAATAAAGCACGTTATGACTGGTTTACGCTGACCGAGCCGATGCATTAGCCGCGTCGTTCTCATTTTAGACAGTTTTTATTACTGAATTTGTTTTTTCTGTGATTACAATACCACATAATACCTAGAAACAAAGTCAAACTTTGTAAATACATTATATTTTATTTCTAAGTCGTAAATCATCTAGTATCCATAACCGAAATTATCCGAAACAATCAGATACCTAATCCGAAATAATTTCATTTCGTATCCATATCCGGATCCGAAATTTCATATTTATAACATCCCTTTACCGACCAGACCCTGTGGCGCAGTTGGTAGTTAAACCGCCTACCGAAACGATATGTCGACAGATGACCGAATTTGTGTGAGATGAATTTGTTCTCAAGGGTTGTTGTTGTTCCATTGCATCCTTGAGTTACATCGAAGCCATATATTAAGAAATCATAAAGATTACTTAAACATGGCTCATGAGCAATATACCTATGTGTCAAACAAACTTTCATATTATTCCATTACTCGTATTTCGCTCCACACACCAAACCATCTTCAATAATCCTCCAAGAATACTCAAGTATGGTTTATAAAAAACTTCTATTCAATATTCCAAGCTTTTAAACCCACTGATTTAAGCTGTCTGTCAATCGGACAATATAAAGAATTGCAATATGTACTAGTAAAATAATTATACAACAAACGAAAATGTAGTATGCATGGATTGAAGCGAATACATTTTGACAGATAAAAAAATATAAACAAAGTATAATTACAATAACAATCATACCCTGTAGAACTTATATTTAATTGGTATTAAAATTATATGTGCCGTCTCATGAAAGCAAGCAGGTTCAATCGTAAGTTTGTCGTTTTGTACAGACCCGTGTAACCTACTTTATAATAACTTGTTCTCATAAATATTGTTCTTCATAAGTAGGAAATTAAAAGTTTTGCTCGACGATGGAGCGAGTCGAGTGAGGACAAGTTGTACATGTTAACAAATAAATACACGAGAACCCGTCACCGGCAGCGGAGCTACGGAAATACTTGAGCAAATTATGTAGGTGCTTCAAAAGTTTTAATTCAGGCCTGTTTCTTAAGAGTAATCTACTTATAAATTCTCTGGCGTGTGTTTATTTGCAATATGTGATTTGCTACACGAATCCATTGTATCATGCCTCATTACCAACTAATCGGAGCGTGTTCGGTTTGCTTGATGTAAAATGGGAATTTGTCTGTCTTTACGTATAAATACCTGCACACCAGTTTAAGGCTAAATATCTGTCTGAACAAATTAGTTCACAAAAAATTGATTTTAATACTATTTTTATCAGAGGAAAGTGATTCATGAAAAAGGTTCAGTTGTATAAGGTAAATATGAACAATTTATAAAACGCTTAAAGTACATGACATTTGTTTCGGTTGGTGTTTGTAAACTTTATTTGTAAATTTGTAAACCCATGAGTCCTAAAGAAGAACCCTGTGGTCCAGTTGGGATTAACTCTGCCTGTTGAGCAAGGAGTCCTAGTTGGTAACCCATAAGACCATAACCCATAAGACCATAGCTCACAAAGGACAAAAACAGATGAGTAATCCTTTGGGAACAATGAAGAATGGAATATAGAGATGAACTATGAATGGAATATGAACTTTGCCTAAGAAAGATTTCTCTTGAGGTTCGACTAAAATATGCTTCACTATAACAAGTTGTTGTAGACTTCAAAGGTGTACTGCAGATCGCCCCGGTCTCCTCCACGGTAGTGTTATTACTATATAAATTAAGATAATAAAATTAAAAATATACCATATGCCCTGCATTTACAAATATTCCGTTAAACTTAGTAAAACTGCTAAACAAACAAATGGATATCAATGAATAGATATGGCCGTGAAAACAAAAATTTTTCACTGTTTAGTACCAAATAAACAGCACCATCTATTAGAATACTCATAGACTATCATACCATACCATATACTGCCACAGATCATAAGGGAACTACGTTATATTTTTGTCAATTATTTGTATGTGATGTGAGCAAATTAAACCATATGGATTGACTTGTGGACTTGGCCGGACTTTTATACTTATCAGTTCAATTTTCTACTTTACAACCTACAAATATAGTAATCTGTGTTTAAAACTCGGCACTTTGGCAATTCCAAACAACGTCAACTTGCAATACGTCACTGAGTTCGCGTTGGTGCTCCTTTAACGTTTTGCCACCGAAGACTCGGTACCATTTTGTTTGTAAAATAACCCGGCCTCGTCGCACTTACCCACGGTAATAACGCGTTTGCAATGCAACTACCTACTACCATTGGAAGACCACCGGGCACTGGCCGACGCCAACAGCTGTCACTTTCCTGCGGCTGAGCTAGCGGTTGCTGCGGCGAATATCAGCCGCCGTCGTCGCTGACGCCCCTCGGGCTTCCTACCAGCGCGATCCACCCGGTGGGGCAAACCACACGAAAGCAACAACGGAATGAAACGGCCCGCTAGATGGACCGCCACTCAACGAGGGGACACCACCGGGTCGCATGGTCCTTGTACGAGAGCTTTTTGCTCCATGTGTGACATAATTTAAGACATTTTGTAATACTTGACAACAATAACAAAACATTAATCACAGTAAAATATTCAAACAAATTAGAAAATAACTGGATAAAAAGTACAGGAAATACTAAAAGACGCTTAACAAGGCAATATTTTAATATAATTTTTTAACTATGTTTTTCTTAACATGCACAATATTCACACCATCTTAACAACCGGATCGGCCCTCGTGGCCACCTCAATGCGAAACTAAAAGCTGCTGCTGCGCCTTTGTGGTCGAGTGGTTAAGCAACCTACAGTTAAGTATGTGGGATGTACCATCGACAGCTTGATGTGGATGTAACAACACCTTGGCAACGTGTTGCAACAGGCGCGTGCCGCGCGAACTGACCTTCGTCCGGTTTTGACATCCCAATTACCTCTCCGGGAAAAACGTTTAGTGTACTATACGTACACACATTCACGTCTGACGTACGTGGCGACAGTTTTGTTGATCGTTGATCTCACGGTGGCAGCGCAAACGTTTGCAGAGACTGCAAAATTCGACTCCATGAGCGATCATGGCAGCGGCGGGTCGTTCTCTTCGCAAAAACGTTATAGCGTGCGACCTCCATGTGAAGTCGGCTGGCGACTTTGTAACGGCACAATGATTTATTAATAAAACCATATACCTACTCATAATATCCATATCTTGTATTTATAACCACTGCCAATGCATATATTACCACCACCAAAAATAAATTACTACTAAAATATTTTGTTTTAACTTTCAGTGTATAAATTGCTTTAATTATAAAACTTCATGTTATCGATATAAACCAAAACAATGTTTTACAAAGTGTTTACTGTGAAGACATTTCTGCCATTTTTATTTCTTAGCATCTGAAGTAACACTTTCTGCGTAAAAAATTTAAACCAAAAAAAAAATACCTGTCTAAGAAGATGAAGACAATATTAACATGACACTGAAGAGAAAAGAAGTAATGCATTGAACATTTATATTCCAAACGGAGAACGCGTAGTCGACTATGGCTATCAGATAGAAAAACCATACCAAAAATTAACAATGATAATGAATAACACCTTTTTCATCTTGGCCGGCAACGCGTCCATCGTGAATCTGGTTATATGGCTATAGACAGCCATGTTGGTATTTCATATTAATACGCGGCAAAGTAAGTGATCGCATGGACTTATATAATACATTAACGTTGCACATTACGCTATTTACAAATAAATTCTTACCTTATATTGTATTATTATGAATATAAACATAGATTACATTATAATTATAAAACATGCGTTTTTTCTCTCATCGTGTCTTCTTTATCCCATGCTCTAATAAAAATTGAAAATTCATCAACCTTTAATCAAAAAATATCTCTAAAGGTGATAAAACTTCCCTATTACAATGTTTTTCGTCCATTGAAGTCATGGAACAAAATAATGAGATAAAGTACTTTGCTATTACCCAAGGAATTTGATTAGGTTTTGTTTTCCTTCGAAATCAACGCCTAGCTGATTACTTTTTTGCTTCAGAAGCATTTGGGACTTCAAATTAGTTTACAATTTAAATTAGGTTACCGTAGAGGAGTCATTTAAACAAGTGTCCATTGTTCTGATTGAACGACAGTAAGCGTCTTGTTTTTTTAAATGCGTTAAAATAATCCAAAAATTTCCTGTACCTTAAGAGACATGACACTAATTAATATTCTGTCGTTACCTCAATATGTAGGGTCGCCACATACTGCGCTATCCATACATAATATCAATGCATCTTCATAAGAGTTTGCTCGTTACTCGGGTGATTTATTTATTGATTAATTACAAGTAGACAATGTACATTAAGTTACTCATTGGTCCCACACTAGGATGCCCTGTGTTGTGTAATGACCAATGCTTCCCTCGTTGACAATATTACTTGGTCTGTGTTGTATGAAAAAAAAATTAACATAAAACAATTAACAAATACTATACCATAAGAAATTGAAGATATATAATTGTTTAAGAATACATATTAAAAAAACGGTTTGTTATAATTACAAAGCTGGTAGTGAATCATTGAATACACATCATTTGACCATTACAGAAATGATGTATTTATTCATGTGGTAACATTAGTGTGATAATAACTGGTGTGTGTGTGAAGTTCGCCTATGTGCGTAAATTGATTATATTTGTAAGTGATTATATTTGTAAGTGATTATATTTGTAAGTGATTATATTTTAATATTGTAGTATTTTAAACTGACACTGCAGAATGAAACTACTATTTACATAATAATCTAAAACTACATTTAATCGCAGACTCCATAGCCTCATAGCGACGCAATAGTGTCGGTTTTCCAGAACAATACAACGTCTCACACTATCATCGTATATTATTAACATACATATACCACAGTATAAAAAATAAGTCTTCTAAATCTTAAGTCTGTTAAGAGTAGAAGTTACATTTTATCCAATCACTGATAAACATGTCAAAACGGGACAGTACTTAGTGCAGCTTAGATTTTTTTAATGATTTTTTTATTCACTGTTATTAAGGTATTTTTTTATTACCTAAGTGGTTGAGTTCCACACCAGCTGGATTCTCCATTGCGGTGTGACGTCGAGTGCGGAGTAGTTTAAAGTAAATCTCGTGGGGAATGCGGCATACAGAGTCGCCGCCATGACAGTTTTGCAATTAATCGCCTGAAATGGCGGGAAAAACGTTCCTTAAGTCAAGCTGTTGTTGTAAATATAAATCTTTATAGTGATATTTTAAATGTTTCTTACATAAATTCAATTTTAAGATAACTTACTTATTTTTAACACTATTGGTAGCATTTTTCAAACTTTAGAAATATGAATTGATTTTGTTAATTGTTGATGGACGTGAAATTAATTATGATTCACTTGTCAGGGAGTGTGTCAATGTCAAATTAAAGAGAAAATTCCACTGCCAATGCAGAGGATGATTTAGTCAATAGCTTCAATTGGTTAAGTGACCGAAAGAAAAATTCTCAAATGTATAAATTTTCTTCGACTTAATCGACATTATATTATCAAAGTTTAGCCAAATTTTACAAAATTTTCATAAATTATACACCTAAACCTTCCGCATGAATCATTTTGTCTTTTCAAAACCTGCAGCTTAGTTTATGACTTTATCGCCCACATAAAAACAGGCATAGATTTTATTTCGTAATATATAGTGAAGATTGGTTTGTCATAGACAATAGCGTGGATAACAGAGTGAATGCAGTACCTCCTCGGAATTACTAAATTCCACCTGATAAAATTAAATTCATCCGATCCAATAAGAACTTTGTCGGACGTATTCCTACAAGTCATCGACTCAGCTGTTGGACGCGGGAATCTTCGTCGCCATTTTCGCACTCCTAATTACAAAACTGTCATGGAGGCACGCTTCCCGCATTCCAGACTAAATGTACAGTAAAATTAGTTCTTTGTTATTTACTATTTAATTATACTTATAGAATTATTTATTTAACTATGTTATTTAACATAATTAATTTAATGTTAAGTTGTATATATAAATATTAGTATTTTTTATTTTAACATTAATCTATATAAGTATATCACTTCTGGGCTTGGATCTCCTTTTACAATTTGAGGGAGAACGACCAAAATCCACCGCTCCGTCCGAGTGCTGCTTAACAGACTTCACCTACCTGTGTAACATTATCGAGATCTCTCAAGACCGCAGGCTTGATCACGATGCTTTCTTTGAAAGTAATATTTAATACATAATTTAAAAATTAAATAATTCACATTATTATTCGATCCACATAAACTACTGCTGCTAAATGCTTCATCTTAATTCTCAGTCGCAACTAACCTGCACTCAATAACAAAACTGTAATCAACTCGGAAGCTGGGTTAAGGATGTCTGTGAATTGAATTCTCACTATCCAGGTAAATCGTACGTCTATTCCCCAATTCCGGTTTCAGCGAAGCATTAATCTTGTAAGCAATAAGAATCTATCATAGGACCCGAGTGCGCCGCATACGAACACAAGCCAAAAATCATAACAAAATTGCAATGCAAAATACTTAAGAGAAATGCCTTCCGAATTTTTCCAATGCAACTTGGCTGACCTCCAGCTCTCCTATGATATCGTAAAACGGTAAAGGAATAATTTAACCAGTATTCACAAGTATCTCATACGTTTTTAAAATTGGTATATTATTTGTGCGCGACTAACTATTTTATATTAATATTTCTATTATTCATATTAGGGGTAGGCAATAAAAATCTCGGTGAAAGCAGGTATATTTATTTTAGGTATCGAAAAAAAGGGAAAAATATTGGGATATAACCATTGCCGTCACCGAAGGAACCTTAGATCACAGGTAGCACTTGGACTAACCAGGTATCGATCCGCAACATTATTCAAATTATAAAGTTAACAGCATGCTCTGAATTTAATTATCAGTTCAAGTAAAAATGTTCGAATGCCCCAGAACTTACAGAATAACTTCATCAGTTCTTAACATTATTAAAACTCTTAAACATTACAAAAGATCTCTCCCCGCAATATGCATGTGAAACTTTTCTCAGTAACTTTATTTGACATTATAATTGATATGGAGTGAGATAGATAAAAGTCGTTCACTAAAGAGTATAAAAACATCTACAATCAAGCATGACATTTCTGCCACAGATACGATGACATCTCGCATTGCTATGCAGAACATTAACAAAACTTGAAGTTTGATCACATCAAGGTCATTGTCACTGTAAAAATCTCGATATATTTTTACAGGGACTAATTGCCACTGGCGCTGTTAAAAATGCCCAAGTAGAGCGTGGCAAGTTGGCGCATGTCACCCACTTCGAGCATGCTAGGACAAACGGCTTGCGGTAACTTTATATCTTACTTGTATCTATGGGCGTCTTCGTATTTTTAGTTCTAATTCCTTGAAAATAGTTTGATTTTAATTTTCGAATGATTGATATCTCCTAAGTAATTATCGAAATGTTATGTGTACCTAACTATGCTACCAAATGTTTTATGAGTGATGCATATCCATAAAACACACGTTAACCCTTAGTTAATTCGTAGGTTGTAATAAATCTGTGAAAACGGTAAATACTACAGTTAATATGGTTAAATAATAAATGTTTATTTATTGTAGTAAAATTTACCATAACAATATTACAATAATTTAAAAAATGTTATGCATTTATTATTTTTTGATTATCCTGAAAACGTCTTTTACAAAGGGTGGACTTGATGCCGAACGGCGGCTCCAAAGCTCGTCAGGATATCGTCTTTTCGATTTTATGATACGTAAAATTAAAGATCTGATAGAGAAATTGACGCGTTGGTAAAGATCGATCCATGGCTTCAGGCACTACGTATCACTCACTCGTATCATCATAATTGCAATACTTCTTAAAAATGTAATAATATTCCCTTAGTAGAAAGAAGCGTTGGTGATATTTTATTCTGGAATAAAAAGCCAGCGTGCGTCTCCCCGAGGGCTGAGGTAGATATAATTTCATCAGGAAGAACACGACACGTTGATAATAATCTAACCGGGATGCTTCTTGTCCACCGCTTGCTATAAACATTTTACATAAGTTTTATTATTATTATTAGTTGAGCAGGCGATAATGTTACTGTGAGTTATGATTGTCCTACGAGCAAGGGAAGTTGACTTTCGCTCCAATACGTAAAAGCTCCACCGTTTAAATCCATAATGAAGTCAAGAGAACAGGTGACGATTTGCATCTTTTCTCACAGTTTAATCATCGCAGGCGTAAACCAAATAGCCGATACCTAAAATATTACTTAAAAAGAAGCATTAAAGGATATTTCTTTCTACCTATGTTTGACCATAGACTACGCAATGATGAGGATTTAAAGATTTGGCGCGCAAAGTAGAAATTCTTGTTCATTAAAAAGTTCGTAACATTGAACATAACATCGTAGTTCCAAATAAGATACATTGAACATAACATCGTAGTTCCAAATAAGATCGAAAGCCAGACCTCAAACTTCGTTCATCCGTTACAATCCTATTTAATTACCAAAATGATGGATTTACACGTGATCAATGTGGGTCAATGCTACAATAGAGAAATAAGTAGGTTTACATTTTTGCAACTTATCGTTCTATTATATTTTATCTAACTTTATCGATCAATACTTTTTCCACACAAGTTAAGGATTTATACTCACTTTTGCAATTCATGCAAACGTTTGCAACCTTATAAGACTTGTCTTGTCAAATCTTAGTCAGTTATATTTCTATTTTTGTTGTTGTCATATAATGTTTTCGATGCCCCATTTCTACCAGCATCGCATATTTCGGTATGGACTGCGACCCTTTACCGCCAATCGCCCGAGTGTTGTTTGTAGGTGGTGCGTGATCAGAAACGTTATCATTGCCACACTACAATAGATCTTTCAAACAAACCGGATTAACCCTGCGCCTTCCTCTAGGGAAAAGTCCCAGTGGTTTTTGACTGGGCCAAGGTTTTCAGGATATCCGAATCAGTATTTATGTTCTGTAATATAAATAAATAGCAGTAATTGGTTATAACAATGATATGGCCGGTATTTAGGGTGCGTTATAATGTAACGGTCATTACAAAATATTTTGGGCATTTATCCACAAAGTACTTTTAAAAAGGTTTAAAAATAGCTCTGTGTATGCGTCTGCGTAGCCTAATATTTACGTAGTATTTTCTAATTGACATTAAATATTTATCTCCACTTTTGTAGAGTATTTTTTTATTTTTACCAATAACCCATGCTCGCTTCGCTTCGGTAAACTTCATTTTTACCTTCACTAATAGTAATATCTCGAAATAATCGTTGCTCAGTTTTATGTTATAGAGAATTTATTTCATACTATAAAGCCTATGTCCAACCGGAATAATGTTACCTTTCGAATGGTAAAAGAATTTTTCGAATAAGTGCGGCAGTCCGGTGATTACTCTCCGCAAACACAAATACATAAATAAACTCATAAAAATCGCACTTTCTCTTTATAACTTTAATATAGATTATTATAAATAATGAATAAATGCATATACATCATAAAGTTAAGAGAAAAATATATCTATCGTTGCAATTTCACAATAAACATCAAAACAGGGTTTGATCTAAATCTGTATAAAAACTTCTAAATTGGCAATGAATGTATTGCAGGACTCAGGGGTAGCAATCAAAAATCCATTCTGAAGTTTATACCTCCCGACTTTTGTTACACATGCATGTAAAAATCAGTTGTCTCTTTCTTTCTTTCTCTCTATAAAAGAATAAGATATATATTTTTATGCCAATTGTTATTTTCCAGGCTCCCTCCATTTAACTCTTTCATATTTAACGTGTAGTAGAAAGTAAAAATAAGTAAAGTAAATTAAAATGTCTGGTACATTTATGATTTTATATAGTATTTGGGATTTTGTCCGGCTGCGATAACCCTGTTAACTCATGCTCCAATTAATTTAATTAATTAATTATCGGTGACATTAAATTAATAAAAATTAAATTATTATTTTTTATGAACAATAATTTATTTAAACCATACCAAATCAGCTATTTATTCTCTTTCATGATCAACTTGTTTCTAATTCGGTCACAGTGACTAAGTCTCTCTGGATAAAGTTTTATTTGGCTACTTAAGGGTTTACAACATCGACCAGTTAATGACCCAGCAAGGGTGTCCAAAGATCTTTACTAACGAGGCCTTCGACCATTTATACAACATTAAGATCCTTCGCACACGACAGATTTTATTTAATCTATACATTTCATAAAAATGTAACTGATCGATTTTTGAACATTAACGATATATGAGAAAAAATACTATAAGGGGCCTTTATTAACGCAATAGAACACAAAACAATAGTTGTGAGAATTTTTTCTGTTTGTCTGTGCATTTGTTCCCGCTAATCTCAGAAACGGCTTACCCGATTTTGTTCTGATTTTCACTAATGTATTTCAGTAAACATCACTTAATACTTGAAGTTTGTTTCACTGCAATCCGTCCATAAATATAAAAAGTTATGAATTAATATATGGCTTTCTAGTTCACACAAAGAGAAAAACGCAGGAAAATCCAGATGCTATATTTAAGCGTAAGGTAGTTTTTTCGAAGCGAAGCGACGGCATTTAGTGGCTAATAATAAAACATTTGTTTAATTTATTCGTAATAAAATATTCGTAGACATAATTATGCTGATATGTACCTACAGCAACATTTCATCATCGCCCACGGTTAATTGTTTTGAGTTGAATTGATATAGAAATCCGGAATTTTATAATCTACTTTCTTAGGTTTACTATAAAGAGTAAATTACTATAAAGAGTAAATTACTATAAAGAGTAAACTACTATAAAGAGTAAATTACTATAAAGGGTTGCGGTGATCAATCCATGGTCAATCAATGGTCATCATTGTTTTTTTATCAACTTTTTTAATAGGAGTTTACTTTTTCTGACAGGGGTGGCAGACCATCACTTGCATGTTCACCCAGGGCATGCGCCCTTAACCTTGAGAGCCGTTTGAGAGCTGGATATTATAATTCTTCTCTTTCTTATTTTCTTTTCTGATTGATCGACTGGTGACAAACGCAAATAACAGACGTCGATTGTCTGTCGTGTGTGATGAACCTAAACTTTGATAGATGCCGGAACAGTTCCCTCACTTATTGTGATCCCAACGAGGTTGGGCCCGACTCTGTACCTAGTTGGCCACTACTGGCAGGGCAACGTTAATTAATAAAATATAGTAGGCAAGTTACGCAAAGTTTTCACAATAGCTTCCCTCGACGTGAAGTCGCACCAAATTAATGGAGTTTCTCACAGTCGTACTATTGTTGAATCAAAAACACGCGTCAAATGAGTTGCTTGTTGTTGAATGTTGTGTTGGCAATAACGCTTTAACTACATTAGTTTGTTATTTGTTGATAGATATAAATAAATAAAAGTAAATAAACGTTTATACACTCACACCATCGCATTAGGATTCCCTGTGTTGCGGGTGGCACGGACGTACACAAATATGACATCACAAACACCCATGAACCGAGAACAAACATTTATCAGTCACATAAATGTCTGCTCTGTCACTCGGCAGACAGTTTCGCCACCAACTGGGCTATGGGGTCGAAAAGGGGCTATTTGACGACCGTCTAGTTCATAGAGTGGTAAACTTGACTGACACGTTGAGTTGCGGTAACGTTTCCCGGCCACAGAAGGAATATTGTTTGAAAGATTAATGTTTGTTACCAAACAATCCTAACCAGGTTATGCGTAATATTCAATATGTGTATATATATGCCATCCGCAAATCAATGAATCCTAGTACGGGAATATGTCTGAATGTTTTTATTACCGTTGTTTCTTAACTTTATTTTAGGATTACTATCTGTGCGGTTCGATTATATATCTGAAGTCGACAGAAATAGTCCGAAACAGTAGCGTGGCTTATGTTATTGGATTTTCGGAAGCGGAGCCAAAAAGAATCAGTTCTTTAATGCTACCAAGCTATAAAATAGGCTTGAGTCTTTATAACATACACTTTTAAATATTAGATATTTTCTTAATAGTATCTATATAATACAATCAAATAGAATCGAGAATAATTAAGAAAATACTAAAAAAATGTTATAATGTGTAAAATGTGTGCGCCATCCATCCTTAGCAACAAGCTAAATTCAAATTCAAAATCCTTTAGGTATTCTGTAAATACACTTTGCACATATTTTTATGCGTCTACTACCGTTTAGAAAAGGTACTTTAACACTGAGAAAAATCGGCGAAAGAAACATCTCAGCACATCTTTTAAAATAATACGTGGCAATTGCAATTTAACCTTCGCGGAACTGGTTACGAAACGGTTATATTTAACTTTCCTTGGTAGTAGTGTACCCTGCTGAGCAACGGATGAAGCATTGACACCAGGACTACTGTGGAGCCTCATAGCTCGGTACCACTCAGTCAAGTTCCGAATCCTGAAATCAACTGTGATATACTTTTCATGTTTTTCGCTTACATTTTTGGAAAACCAGTTAATTAGAGGCTTAACTACATTATCCTTGGTGGACAAGACACTCGTCATATTTCTGGTAATACCACTGTTGTCTAATGAAGGCAGTGACCACTTACCATGGTATGAAGTGTTTGGACTGAGACTAGTCCGGGTATAATAATGTGCATTATCTACGCAACTCACGATCCAGTAGGATTCAACGCGAGGATGTAAACGTATCAGAGTTCAAAGGAACTCCTGACGTTGAAGCATATAATATCCAATTCCCATTTCAGCTCACATAAAATAAAAATAAATAAACGTCAGAAATAAAACCTACATCATAGACGCATGTTCAAATTACAGTCACGTAAAGCGTACAGATTGACTTATATCGAAACTAATTTGCTCGGCATTACTGTCTACAAAACGTTATATTGCCCACTGAGTACCTCTGAAGGCGGTTCCCCCCGATCCATGACGGCATTTCCTTTCCAACTGTGCGTATTGATCTGTTACTGCGATATTTGAAAGTATTTTATCACTCCAAAACGCTATAGAATCGATAGAAGCCGAATATAAGAAACTAATAGAAGCTTCCGTGAACCCTCCTGCCTAGTTACCACCTTCCTGCAAGCGCGGGACCTAAACTCACAATTACAAATGCATCCGTGACGCACAAATACAAGTTATTAGGAACGAAAATTAAAACCTAAGTCTTGATTATCAAATGGTTTCAGCGTCCATTTCCCGCATGGGAAATTCAAGTTCAAATCCTGTAAGCATCCTTGTCTACGAGTATATTCATATTATAAGGAGAGAATTCGAATTATAAGACACTGTATATGCGAAGAGTAACCTCCAAAACCACGGCACCTATTTTAAAAATTCTGTTACCATTTGAACGGAACAATATTTCGGATGGAAGTAGGCTATATATAATGTATAGACATACAAAATAGCTAGATTTACTAAGATATTTGTTTAACCCAAACGATGTTATTAATATTAATACATCAACACTAGTTATTAATACATCAATAATCTTCCCCATACATGAGACCATTTTCAAATATGTTCTCAATATTTATATATTAATAGCGTCGTATAATTCAGGCGTTTAAAAGCGTTCGTGTACAAATTGGAGGCTGAAACAAGCCGACCTCTTTTTACTCAGATTATTAAGTCCTCCTCTGTCGACTTGGTCCGCTTTCTTTGAAGTAAAGTAAAAAGTGCCCGTTTTGTCAATGTAATTTTTCGCATTTACTCTAAAATCATGGTTGCGCTTTCGAGCTAATATAGTTTTGTTGGTCGTTTGAGATTGCTTTGAAGGCACCCGAAGCGTTTTATGTCTTTCAATTTCCAACAATAAGTTTTGGAAAAAGAATTCAACATTTATATATATGCCAGTGGTGCTATATTTATATAAAAAAAGCGTGAGGTTCTGGATATCAGTTATTGAAAGCTCCTCGCGCTTTTTTTACGTTAAAGTTAATTTTTCTGTTTGTTACTTTATCTTATTTTGAATATGTTCAAAAAATTATAGTATACAGAATTAAAGGAAATTTTCTCTCTCTTTTACTTTCTGTTTCTCTTTATCACAAACTGTATATTTTAACATTTTTTTCAATTTTATAGTTCATTCGCTACGAAAGCGTATATTTCTTGAGTTTTTTTGATCATTAATTTATTTTTTATTTAATATTTCTACGAAAGCGTGTTCTTAGTTATTTAAACTATATTTTATTTTTTAGTCCTAAATTAAATTGAAGTTAAACACTATAAGGACACTTGAAACTTTTACATTCTATAAGTGATAGATGATACATTCTCGTAATTTCATCATTTCATCTAACGCGTCACCATTACATGGGACTCTCCCTGTTAACTTGGAGCAATCGAGCTCTTCTATTTGTATACCATCTAATTATATATATATATATGTGTGTGTGTGTGTGTGTGTCTATTTGTGTGTGTATATAGCATGTAAAAACTATGTTCTTCTCAGAGAAGTTATTACTAAAGAATACCCGATTTACAGTGTGTCACTTTTCAGCCGTCATATAACCTATAACTTATAACGAAATTTTTTTTTGTGATGGATTAATGAGAAAATCATACTTTAACTACGAAATTATTGTATTGTCATCGGTTCTCTATATGTATGCAAAATTTTAAACGATTTGGAGATTTCGAAATTGATGAAAAAGTAATTCATAGATTCCGTTACATTCATACATACACATATAGATACAAGTCAAGCTAATATAAAGCGTATAAAAACGACGAACAGCTTAAACTATTCATTAAAGCCTCCTCTTTGAAGCGGGAATAAGTTAAAAAGATATAAAAATCCTCAAACACTTCGAACTTGCCCCACAGACTCCCAGCCGCTTCGTTACTAAACTTGACGTCAATACTACGAGTATGTCACGTCGTAGTTGTGTACTCGTAGCATCGTAGCGATGGCGGCAAACTTGAAATATTTTGTAAAAGCTTTCCATTGAGCAACTCTGTGGGACGTGCCGAAGACGAACTTTATTGTGGATTCATAAATCCAAGACGATTCAATTTTACTTATATAATATATGAAACCATCTGGTTCAACACATGTGAAAAATAAATAATCTTTAATTTTTTCTAAGTTATTGCACTTTAACTTCTCAGGCTGCATCCCCGCCTACCATTAGGTAGGACTGTAGGTAGCGGTGTATTGAGTCATAATTAGTAACAAAAAAGTTATTATTAAATCGTAAAAACCACGTGAAGTATAATATAATACAAATTATGAATAAATTCGATTTTAATCCCAAATTGTCCCATTGTCAAAATCGGATCTCTTACAATGAAAGGAATTAATTCATTATGAGACAAGCAATTCAAAGAACATTATGGAGAAATCTGAGATATGCAGGTTTCTTACGCACATTAATTGAAATTTAGGAGGCGACTTCATTCTTCCGTGTAGGTAACCGACATTTGAATAATTAAACTTAATTAAGCAATATGTAGTATTTAGATACTTACATGTTTTAATATGTAATATTTTGGTACTCGCATAAATAGTAATTTTTGTAATACTGCCCTGCTTTGGTAAACTTCTTTTATAATTTCCTGTATCTTTTATCCACTTATTCTATAATTTCTTTAATTATATTATTATGTTTAATGTTTTGTTATTGTTGTCAAATATTTGACAAATGTCTTGAATTATTGTCACCATGGTAACTTTTATTTTAAATATTGTTACGTGTCAAGATCCGCAGGTTCGTGAAATGTCACAAAAGTGCCGCAGAGACTATATTTCATTTCCACAATCGCAATCGCACTCGTAGATCACAGGTCAATTTTGCTTCATAGGGAGAGAACTTTTCGCTTTCGTATTCGGGAACCGAATGCTCTGTGGGTGACCCTGCCCGCAAAAACAATAGCGGGTCAAGTAAACACGGTCATATTCGCCCATGCATGACATTTTCGCCCTTTGTACTAATGCATACAGGCGAGAGTGGCTTAAAGTATCCCAGATAGTTTTTATTACTACCTGGGTTTTTTTATTGCCTCTATTGTTTCCGGCCGACCCTTCCAGTAACTTCCTAAGGCTGCCGCCCTCCTCTTCTCGGCCAACCTATCGAGAATCTTCGTAACAATATGTATATTTTTGTTCTCTTTTGTAATAAAATTTATTAGGCCAACAAGAAATTTTAAATTCATAAATAGAGAACGCAAAAGAAAGAATGATTCTAGAAAATTCGTCACATAAAAGGCGAGCTGTGACGAGACTGAACAGTCTCTCGCGCGTGGAGTCGGAACACATCTGTCACGACCTATGGTCACGACACGGAACAGTCTCGCGCTCGTGGCTGGAAATCTTCTGTTACTCTCGACTCCGGGATTTATATTTCTCGTCCACCCTAACACACGCTCTGATCAAGGAGATCTTCGTGTGGTGAACATCAGAGACAACAACGTCTTGTGCACTCCAACACACGCTTCAATCGCCGAGGTTTCCGTGAGCTGAACGTAAAGCTTCCGCGCGCCACACGCCGGCGAATCAACGGGCACGACAAGACCAGCTATAGGCCTACCTACTTACAGGTGACTTTTACTTTCTTAAGCTATTATCTCCTGTAACTTATTCATTGTAACCGCCAGCAATAATTTTATATATTCCATCTTCTACATTTCTTTATCTTCTTACTTTAAAACTACTCTCTTTGCATTTAAATATTTTTCTTTGAATAGGCCATCTCCAACCTCCGTCAAAACATTTAGCCATAACTACAATGGTATAAAAAGGATAGACTCCTATTTGCAAGCTTTAAGAAAAAAATAGTCCTAACATAGAAAAATAAATATTTTATTATAATAACACTCACCTTGCATTAAAATCCGAGTATTTCACCAAAAAGATTTAAATTAATATCACTGCAAACTTACTCCTCACATAAACATTAATTGCCTTTTGAAATGACAGATGAATTAAGTTTGGCCCTTAACTTTTTTATGAAGTGGTTATATAAGTGGTTATAAAGGTGATAGAAAATAATAAATAAGTGTTTAAAATTATTTTTGAGTTTGGTCGTTTCTACGGTGAAAAAAATAAAGAATCATGATAGTTCAAAAGTGCCAAAGTTACCCAGAATGTCAAAGTTGCGATTGACTGTACGAGTTTCATTTGTGAAATTACTTAATTACGACTTTGTATGCATAGGAACTTATAAAACCGTCTATCATATAGTAAGCGACAAGGCTACTATTTTGTTTTGTGAAACGAGATAGATATCTTGCGCATGTTGAGGACAGTGGGATATATGAATTAAAAACGGAACTACGTGCCTAAAAGCGGAACGTATGTTTACGTGAGTCACTTCATTGTTATTACTTTTGAAACAACATCTTACATTATAAATTGCGATACATGTACTGTTTAAATATCAAAATACCATTCCAAATCTACATACAATACAATACGTATATAATCTACATATACGACCCCATAGCCCAGTTGGTAGTGACCCTGCCTGCCGAGCGAGGGGTCCCGGGTTCGATTCCCGGCCGGGGCAGATATTTATGTGACAAATAAATGTTTGTTCTCGGGTCATGGGTGTATGTGATGTGATAATTTTGTATGTCCATGCCACCCGCAACACAGGGAATCCTAGTGCGGGGGTGTGAGTGTGTAAACGTTTATTTATTTATTATATCTGAGTCCCGTTAAGTTTTTATAACGGTAGGTGGAAGATAGATAACAGTAATTTTTAAATCCGTGCTCGGTGCAGGAACACACGGATAAATGATGGCCGTGCGGCGAATTCCAAGCCCCGGATATATATCTTGGCTCGGGTTTCGGATATGCCGTATACCGTACGCACGTGAGCAGTATAAGTTTGGCTTGAACGCGACAATACACAATACGTTTAAAATAGAGCCAAACTGAGTAGTCTTTTCACTACTGAAGACGTAGAAACTTTTATAGGAACCATCTATTCTAACATTAAAATTGTAACGGGGCAGAATCCTATACATTAAATATTTCGTTATTGATATAGGGCTCAAAACATTTTATTTTGGAATCTTTGTCTGTCTGTATGATCACGCATTACAATAAAACGGCTAAAAAGATTTGTATGAGACTTGGCTTTCCAGAATATTATATTATGGGTCATAACCTAGGATCTTTTTGATCCCGGAAAAAGTTAATATGAATTTATCGGTCGATTTTGAAATTATCGCATCTGTACTGGCAGAAATGATTTTAGCCGTATTGGGGCGGCTTAGAATACTTCCCCCAATTCCATGCCAACAGGGTGTCATAAGTGGTGACAGAAGCCAGCTTGCTTGGTGGTAGGGCTTCGCGTATGTATTATATTATCAGTATTATTATTAAGTCATTAATATTATTAGTGGTATTTTTCCTTTTTTTATTTTGAAGAACTAAACTAATAAACGAACGTATAGACAGAGTCATACTACTTATTGTATATAAATACTAGCTGTCCCGGCAAACATTGTTTTGCCAAATAAATTATTAATTATATATATCACTTATTATAATAATTTTACTAAAAAACAATATCAAACCCTTAACGCAATAGAGTGTACAATATTTTTTGTTATCTCATCTTTAGCTAACACAAACAAACTGGATGGTTTGCCCACTTGAGAGCATGCCACGTATAATTGTCCGTGTGAAAAACATGGTATGATATGAATCAATGAATTAATGATAAATTTATTTGAAAATAACACTGCAATAGTAAAATGATAATTGTAAACTCACTGTTACGATTGATGCACAAACAATAATAATAATGGCCGACAACTGTAGGTAGTGAGAAAAGAAATCTCATCCCTACTCCGTGCTGTTTACTGGGTCAGAAGTGACACCGGTAAACGCCTGGCGGGGATAACTGATCAAGTGATTATTAATCAGTTATCGACCTGGGTTGAAAATTATTGAATTACTATTACCGCTATTAAAAAATAGGAGCTGATGGTAGCAGGGTAAAAATTTAGGGTTGTATGTATTTTTAATGCCACATCATAAAAAGATTAAAATAAAAAATTTTGTCCTAAAACTAAAAAATAAAAATTTGGGGTGGACCACCCTTATCACTTAGGGGTATAAAAAATAGATAACAACCTAGTCTCAAACCTACTGAATATACATATAAAATTTCATCAAAATCGGTCAAGCCGTTTCGGAGGAGTATGGTAACTAAAACTGTGACACGAGAATAATAATAATAATAATAATACTCTTTATTGTACGTCATAGCACGGACATGTCTTGAAAACAATTTAACAACATGAATATACAATGGGCGGTCTTATCGCTAAAAAGCGATTTCTTCCAGACAACCTTGAGGTGAGAAGTTAAAAGCATAGGAATATTATCTAGAAGCAGGGTGTACTAAACAAAATTGAATAACAGCTTAAGTATCACATATCTTATAGTCAGCAATGAACGATGTTAGTATAGGGTAGTAAGCAGAACACAAAATCAAAGTTGTAAGTAATGTTTTCTGACTTTATATTTAAAGGAGTTTAGGGAATCAACGTGACGTATGTTTTAAGGTAGGGAATTCCAAAGGCGTACGGCCGTAGCCGTAAAGGAGTTATGATAAAACGAGGTTGAGTGAGTTGGAGCACTAAGAACAAGAGATTTTGACGAAGGTAGGGTTCGGTTATGTGTTAATGGAGAAATTTGAAATTTTCTTTGAGGTACGGTGGATATTTTGGATCAAACAGGATATTATAGAGAAGAGTGAGAATGTGAGCATTCCAGCGAAGACGAATTGGGAGCCACTTGAGTTTGGTGCGAAATTCGGAAATATGGTCATATTTTCGAAGTCCAAATATAAAGCGTATATATAAGAATTTTATATATTAGATAAAAGTAAAAGTAGCAACCATACCTCACTTTATTCGGTTATCCCAATATGTTTCTTGTAAATGATTGCAACACCGTAACAGCTGCTACGTCAAAAAAAAATTATTACCACAACAAAAATGCTTGTTGGTAGGCAACCCTAAAAAATTACGATCTTTTATACTTATTCCACGTCACGTTTACGATATTTAAATACCTATAGCGAGGCTCGTCATGGCTCTGAACAAAATTGTTAATATGAAAATCAGCCATAAACAGGTCTTTATCCGCAGGTATATTAATATTACTTATCGCTGTTACATGTATGCTCATACCGTCGTGTATTAAAACGATGTTACTTTTCAACGGTAGTTCATACATAGATAATCCTGTACACATCGCATAACGTATTCCTCTTACAGGTATATTTTTAAATCAAGCATGTAAACGGACATTTTTAAGGTAAAACCGGTACATAGACGGATCATGTGAAGTTAACAAGCCCCTGTCGTCCATGCGTTTCTGTAGAACTAAGGAAATTATCGAGTTGTTGCCAAAAACTAACAGACTTAAAAAAGGAATAAGGTTTTATGTTCTTGTGTATTTATTTATATATTTCCAGCCATAGTTCCGTTGGCTTTTAACTGTTTTGATAGTTCTTTGTTTTATTATATTAGAAATGGCTCGGAGTTTTTTCTTTACAAGTATGGTGCAGATCTGATGATGGTTTCTGGAGATAACGAATCTTAAGGTCTGTTAATGATGACACTTCATTTGAAGCAGGGTACACATTGAAATTTAATTAGGGACACTCGTTGAAATTTAAATCAACAACAATAAATAAATATATAAATGAATAAATAATAAATTGTTTAAATATAACGAGCGTTTGAATAACCAAATTCTACTGTTCAATTTACCCACCGGTACAATGGCCACACCGTCAAATCAGTAATAATATTGACCTGTTAGATTCCACAATTGCCTTTCTGATACTAATATGTATGACAAATATATTAAGATAAGATATAATATAAAAATAAAGAAATTTATACCAATACAATAATAATTATAAACGATTACAATACTGTACTAATTTAAAATTTTGGCTGTAATTGGGGCGGCCTGGAACATTAGGGGAGCCCAATCCCATGCTGACAGAACTGAGTGTGATAAAAGGAAACAGAAGCTTAGTGGTAGGACTTTTCATAAAGATTATATTATCAGTATTATTATTAGGTCATTAATATTATTATTGGTATTATTATCTTTCCGTGAAGTCTGCCTGGCTAGCTACCACCCTCCTGCTTGAGTCAGCCGCCAAACGACTCGTCATGTTCCGGCTGGGGCTTGAGAGTCACTACTTTCTTTCTTACTTTCTTGGCCAACAGCACATCAGTGATACCTTTAGTCTTGCCGATGTCCATAGGCGGTGGTGACCACGTTGCATCAGGTGGCTCGTCTGCGCGTTTGTCAGCTATTAACGTAAAAAAATATATTTGTATTAGTTATTATTTACTGTAATGGAGTCGAATCTATAATAATATTTTTAGAAATTTTGGTGAAGTTAGATCTTGTCTATCTAGAGTTAGATCTAGGTAAGGAGGTCAAAACATATTTTTTTGAATTTTTTGTCTGTCTGTCTGACCACGTATCACCGTGACCCACTGAAAGGATTTGAATATTACTAAGAATTTTAGCAACTTATGTTATGAGTCAGAATTGAGGATACTTTTTATGCCGGGAAATGGATTTGTTCCCGCTGGATTCGAAATAGATGTTTATATAGATTTTGTCAGGCTGCAACTATGTATTATAATAAATTAAAATGTTTCTAATTCACAGTACTAAAGTAACAAAACGAACTAAAAAATAATTTAAAAATGCGGGTGCTATTTTACAACGAAAGGCGTAGGTTTCCTCAACCGAAACGAAGGCGTTACTCATAGATTTATAAAATACATTGTTCCGTTTCTGTATATGAATTGCTAAACCGTTATAGGGTATTTGTTACATACATCGTGCATTTACATAACTCAGCTATAAATTATTGGATATTCAATAAGCTAGAATTAAAATTCCAGTTTAATGTAACTAGATTGCAAATTTATACATGTCGCGGTACAATCTGACGTCGATGTACACGGCCTTCTCGATTAATAATTGATAATATTTGAAAACTGTTATGTTAAAGTTACCTTTTGTGACGTCCGTTTCTTAAGGAACTTACTATAATAGAATAGAATCATTCATGTTACCGACTGTTTCTAAATTTGAACGACACGTTTGAAATTTCCACACCTATTATTCACTTCGTTTTTAATTATTATATGACTTTCAATTATGTTTTGACTTAATAAAAAAAAAATAGCTAAAATACGTGAAGTGTTTGCATTCTAATTGAAATTTGAAAAACGACAAAAATTTGGAGTTATTCCGAAACGGGAGCAGTTAGTTAAAATGAGGTTGCTAATGACTGGTTTCTATAACCTATATAATTATATTCTTACAGCCGATCAAAGGACCATACAGTAACTATACACGTATTTATGCGTTTCAATTGACAAAGTAGTATATATATTTGTATCTCGAAAAATGCTAGTTTACACCAGAGCCAAAAAACTGTTGAAAAAATTCATAACTTGATATAGAAGATTTAGAATGACCATTGTTATAGCAATTGAATTTTAAACTAAAACATTCTTTTTGCAACCGATTGTATGATTCTAAGATTAGTGTAATGGGTTTTATTACCAGATACGGCAATTGGTTTTGAAATTATAAAACATGGACAAATGCTAGTTAGAAATCGCACATCAAGGGTTCCGTACCGGAATAATTCCGCAGGCCTTAATACTTGTCACAAATTTCAGCTTCATACCTCTAAACCCATTCGGGAAAAATTATAACCATTCAAACGGATAAAAAATTACCTATTCATGTAGTAAATCCTAAAGATAATCATTATAAGTGTTCTATTAATAAATTGGTTATCACTTAGAAATCAACGCTACGTACGTGATTAATGACAGAAAAGTATGATAATTGTGATTTATTTATTGCAGTCCATTATATTAATACGACCGTGGAACATCGCTGGAGCGGATAGTATTTTCCATTATTCGTAGCATTTCTGTACTATCCCCATAGCAAACACATTTAATGGACAGACACACATCGACCATCGATGTTCCATAGCAGCAGCCAAGCAAATAATCAATCAACAGCTTTATTATGCAGGATAAGATAAAACTTTACTCGTAGAGAGTGTGTGCTGTTGTTTAGGTCAAATTATTTTAGTTTGTTATTAGGTATTTATTTTCATATATTTCAATCCAGTTTCACTTCAATAGTTATAAGTGTTCTAAATGGTTACTTTGTAAATTAAGGCATTTTCATTTATTAATATTGACCTACATTGAACGGTTTAAAAAAAGTAAACTCAAGGATGGACGAGCCCATGAAACCTCAATATTTTATTAGTAGATATATTGATACAACCGACCCGTGGACATAATTTATTGTAGGATTATATTTTGTCTCGTAAATCTTATAATATAATACGACATTTACACACTCACACCCCCGCACTAGGATTCCCTGTGTTGCGGGTGGACACACACAGATACTACCCATAACCGAAGAACTAACATTTGTCTATCACATAAATAATAAATAAATAAACATTTACACACTCGAATCCGAACCCGAGACCCCTCGCTCGGCAAGCAGGGTCACTACAAACTGTGTTATGGAGTTGTCAAATTATAATAAATAATATAAACAATGTATTTCATTTGTTAAACTTCTTGTGTTTTCTTTCATTATGGTCATATTTGTTGTCCTCGACAATTACGCCTTGTGTTCCTGTACTGTTAGGATTAATAAATATTTAATAATTAAATATTTTTCAAACAAATTTACTTGTTTACAACATGTACTGTACCAACGAAAGCCCAAGTTCTCAGTTAAACCGATTACTTGCTTTTACGGTTACGATTACTTACCGATTACCGATTACGATTACCGATTACTTGCTTTGCGATTACGGTGCTTAGGTAAACGCGCGCTTAACTTTGTCGCAGTGCAGCGGAACCAGATTGCTTAAATATAGTTTAGATAAAGTATCATGCAAAGTGCTAAAAGTGACAATATTGTCGATTTTCAGACGACAAACTTGCGGTTTTCCGTAAACTAAACCGAGTTAAATTTAACTCTTTTCGGGTTAAATCACAGTTTAAAAACGTTTACGTCGCCTCTGAAATGTTTTACTATATCGTAAAGCGGGTTGTGACACGTGGTGTTTGTTCGTTCAGATAACGACCCGTGGATGGATGCTTTGAAGGTTACAGTACATATTGTTATTATTATTATTTGTTCGATGTGAGATGGTTGTTTCCTGTCGTTATAAGCAAACGTGCTGAAACATCCATTTCGTTTCCACCATCTTGACGTACTTTATACCGTAACAAGTAAGAGTAAGTTCCATACATCCACCATAAAAATCCTTTCACCTGCTACAACTTCCAATGGACTTGGACGGCCATTCCCCGGAATGAATATTCATTGACTCATGTTGATCATGCCGGATCAATGTGATTGTGTGAGACGAGTTAATGGTAAAGATACGAACCACTAATTGTTTAGTTTGAACAATAAAAACCTTTGAATATATATATTTTGTGTCTTTATCACATTTATATTCTATTGTAGCGGATTTTTTTAAATTTACTGAAATTAAAAGGTTTGAAAAAGTGACGAATGTACAGTTTATAGACCCAATGACGGATGTAAACTGGACTAGTCAGCGTTTCGGCATTAAATTTGGCAGAAAAATAAAAAAAATCCTACTGCACCATGTTAAATTTAAAATGAAAGAAAGACTCATTTCTTTATATTAAAAAGTCGATGTGATTTTTCTGATTCAAGAGGTTCCTTCCGCCCTCGAGCGAGGTCCCCGAACCGTTGGTTAAATAATATGACAGTTGTTGTTCTGATGGAGATGGAGATCACTGCGCTCTGTACCAACCATTTTAATTTCAACTCTTATACCAGTTGTCACCCTCGTCCTATAATCGACGGTGTCAGAGAACCCGTAAGAAATAAGTGGGTCCCCCGATTCTTTCATAGCCTATGGATGTCTATTACCGTTTACCATCGAGGCATTAGTGGGCCGTCTATTCGTTTCGTTAAATATTAATACAAAAAAAATTCAACGCATTTTCTTGAAAATTACCATACAAAATAAAACATAATCCTAAAAGGATTTACAAGACCATATATAATCCATTGCTATGTGTGAACGTTTCCCACTTGACTGGTTTTATTTTTTATTAAAACCAAATGCCCAAAATGACGTAGCTTGTGATATACGCCAGACAGCGTCTCGTTAAGAAATTCAATGTAAGCTAACGCTGAGATAGAAGATATCCCTTGACGCTCAATTTCCATCAGCCGCTGACTGCTTTGCAATTGGACGAATTTGGCTATTCTTCTATATCTGTAAGCAATAAAGCATTAGTCATGTAATTTATGTGTATTATATTTTGTATGTGAAACCAGATAACCAGATTATTATTTTGTGTTAAGATAAAATAAAATTATTCGAAGTTGGATTTTACAAACACTTTTCGAAAGTCAAACTACGCCAACAAATTCCTACTGTGAGGGGTCCCGGAAGAAGAAGCGGCAAGAAACCCCCGAGGAATTTTCTACAGTTACAAAACACATTCTATTACCCGATACACTAGCCGCTTCGCTCTCATTTTAGACAGTTTTTATTATGTTACTAGCAAACTGCCCTCGCCTTGCTTCGCTTCGAAAAAACTACGCCTTGCGCTAAGAAATAGTAACTCTATTATTTTAAATTAATTTATAACTTTTTTATTTAGGGATGGATTGAGATTAAAGGAACTTTAAATATTAAGTGATACTTACTACAATACATTAGTGAAATCCACAACGAAATCGGTTAAGCCGTTTCTGAGATTAGCGCGCACAAACGGACAGACAAACAGGCAAAAATTCTAATAACATTTTTTTTTGGGTTCTATTGCGTTAATAAATATCCCTAATAATATTGTTATTTCTCTCATATAATCCTCATGTACAGAAAGCAATCAGTTAGAATTTTATTATATGTTTAAAAATGTATAGATTTTTAAAGCTTATTGTTCTTTTCTAAAATTGTATTACCAAATAACTTCTAGAAATAAGGTCAAAGTGTTACCGTGTAAATACATTATATTATATTTTTTTCCGATTCCTAAGCCATCTAATGTCCTTCACCGAAATTATCCGAAACAATCGTATAATCCGAAAAAAATCATATCCGTAACCGTAACCGAGACCAGTAAAATATTATTCATATAACCGTATCCGTATCCAGATCCGAAATTTAATATCCATAACATCCCTAATTATATGTATACAACTTTGTATATTATTTAATCCATGATTAAACAAGAGTATGAAAGCTAGGGAGTGGGTCGCGGGTGTATTATCTAATTCCCAAGAACGCCTGGTATCCGCGTAGTCCAAAAGAAACAAAACTAATGGCGTCGGCAACGCGAGAGCCCGGGGTTGTTTTTGTTGTCCGAGTCTTGAGCGGACGCGAACGTTGAATTATAAAGCTGAATGATTACAATAAAACCTTACAAGAAAAACATGCGTTCTAGAATCATAAAAACGACTAAAGAAGAACCTATAGATCACATCAGTCTAGTTATTTTGAAGGACAAATACACATATTCATATGGTTGATCGTTTATTATATCAATGGTGATTAATTATATTTTACAGAACATATTACATATTCGATATTACGAATGTTATTGTTATTTTTATCCTACCATTTTAAGGAAAGTAATCAGAGGTAGGTGACCAGTACTGGTATCACAATATTTTGTTTTTAAAACATGTAGTATACCGTTCCCTTATTGCTTACCCTTACCTTCGAAAAACATTTGTAAACAATCTGCTAAACAATAGCAATTTGAGTACTCGTACTACCTTATATGAGAATTAAGATGGGCGTTAGTTAATGAGGCAGCCTCCATGATGTCACATTCACATTCTGCTGTGCGAAGCATAAAATAATTAGTTACGTCCCCACGCAACTAGGAGGTGCAAAGGTTAAAGGGGTAATGAGAAATAAAATTTAGACAAAAAGCCTTTCACAATCGTTCTTGCAACCGAAGCCTGATGGGGTCTCTGCTGTACTGAAACGGAACTAATAGGTCCCTCAGACGAGACCGAAGCACTTCACGCTGGAAACCCGGTGCTTTCTTAAAAATATGTCGAAGCCTCTCTGTACGACTGCCGATGTTTTTAGTAGGTAAAATGCCAAATACTGAAACTTGGTTTGAATTTCAAGGTGGACATCGCGTAGCGTTTAAGTCTTGTGCAACATAATAATTTATGGTCGAAAGCTAGGACGGGGACGCAGCAATTAGCTGGCTTAACGAACGCTTGAAATAAATATCATTTCGTGATTAATACCAACCCTGATAAATATGTTGACATTATTCATGGCGCGACATCTTTTGTCGGGTACCGTCGACAAAATTAGCGATGTCAGTTTTGCCACTAACGAGAAAGGCGTTATTATTAATGCTTGACACATAATGACTAACAAGATTACTATCTGTCTTAGTACAAAATGGGTAGAGAAACATTAATGATTATCACGAAACAATTACTGCCTCGGATCACGGATAGGTTTATCTTAGGCAGGGATTCCCAAAGTGGTCGATATCGACCCCTGGGCGTCGAAATCGGGATCCTATGGAACGACATAAACGAAAACTGATTTTGGGGATCGATGATACACATACACACATGATACACACTGAGGCAGCGTAACAATACATCACTCGTATGCTTCCAGCCATATTGTGGGAAGAGACTAACGTTATCTGCTCGTATTATAAAACCTCTTCAATATTATCAAAATTTCTTGTCATTATAAAATTGACCTGTAGAAACGGCAATACGTCAGCGACACAAGTGGTCCGGAGTCTGGGTTGTCAAGAGATTATCTGTTTGAT
>PDGT01000048.1:549921-609425 GCA_003671415.1 Megathymus violae | reverse complement strand
TAACTTACCCTCACTTCGCTTCGAGAAACTTGATTTATAAAATCACACACTCACAAAATTCGCACTCTCTCTTTATAATAATAATTTATATTAATATATAGATAAGCTGGTCTAGTACATAATTTTCTATTATATTTTCTTTATATTATATTTTATTTATATTATATATTTATTATATTTTCGTTTAGGTTTACATGTAAAAGAGAAAGTGATGTCTCATTGTACAATTTCTTTTTAAGGGGATTTGTTAAAGATAATTTATGAATAGGGTTGCTATGCGGAACATGGCTTGTGACTAAAGTAGGCGGTTTTTCCATATAACCCGAAAAGCCTTCCTTGCGTTGCATTTTGCCACATAATACCTACATATCTGTGTTATATAACTAAACTGCAAAGTGCAACCCAAACTATAGGTGTCTCACGCCGCCCGGCTGGCACCGTTCATCAACCAGACAACGAGAGCTCGGAGAGCTAGATCTATCTAGCTCGCACGCGTTGGCCTGCAATCTGGCTTTCGAAGCATCGCATCGATCTTTCTAACCTACTGTCAAGTATAACAAAATATAGATTGAACTTTGTTAGTTTATATAGCAATTACTACAAAAAATTAAGCCCGGTTTCCACTCTGAAGTTAGCTAACTAATGAAGTTGGCTATGTACTCTACATAGTGAAGTGAACTTTATGCTCGTACTGCTCTAGTACTGATTTTACTCAGTCATTCGGGTTGTTTGTGCGTTTATTATAGGGTGCTGTTTTGTTATGATTATTTTATTGGGATTTAGTTGTATTTATAATTGTACAATAATGGAATTAATTGTTCCTTGTGAGAATTTAAAATATGTTCAAATTTTGACCGACGAGAAAAAGGTAAATTCTTTGAGTTTTGCTCGGAAAATGCAGTTAATTTCTTCATTAAAACCGACGCCTACTTTGTGCATTTCTCAGATAAGTAAATCCCATAAACGACAATTTAATAGATCAGTGTACAAAACCATAGGGGTTGTAAGATGTTCACATTCAAATAACTTGTACGTATTGTTAGCCTTGCATATTTTTTTTGAGCGACGAAAACGTTTTGAATACATCTTGGTATAATGATTTAAGTAACGTATCTGGTGCACTATAGGCACTTCAGTGACAGCGACAGTTAATCTGGTAGCTACCAGTCATATTATATTATAAGCATATTATAAGTCATATTATAAGCATTTTTCCGTAATAATATACATATATCGTATGTAGTGTTCGCCTCGTCGGGCCACCGATCCCGGGTTGTTCGACACGACAAACTGGGCTTGCCTTGTACAGACTTGTTCTGAAACCCCACTCCCGCCGCTGACGTCGCTACGACTACAGTCCGTAACTCGTTCTGCAACGGAGCCTAGTTAAGAGAAAGGGGTTACTGCAGGCCTCACTTGTGCTTGAACCGTGCTGAAGACCAGTGCCTCTGTGCTAGGGACTGCATGCGTTTCATTTGCGATTATTATTAATAGCAAATTTTTGTAAAAACGATACTCTGTTCGAATTATTAATAAACCGTCCGCAATGACAATACTGTGTATCCAACACATATTGAGTTCGATATTACTTTATTCAACTACATAATTGCACCCTCATAACATGTTTTTAAATCAGTTCAAACTCCTGCTTGCAGTAACAAAAATGTATTTACATATATATTACGCTTACATCTTACATTACAACTAACCCTAATACGTTGGGGCAGTATAAATGTTCATGTTGACAAAATGTGCAATAATGTTAAATATAATAGTAAGTGGTCACTGTCGCCTATGACCACATTGCTAGTGCGTTGCAGGCCTTGAAGGATTCTTTAAACACTCTTTTTGAAGCATTCTTTATAACGCGAAATATCTCAGAAGGAAGCCCACTCCACGACCAACAGGTCCGTGGTAAAAGCGGACACTCAAAAGATTGCCACGTGTTACGGAGTGGATGAAATTTCAATATTAAGCGATTTGTGCGGTAATGAAAAGTGGTAGAAAATGTGTGGGAGTAGTAGCCAAGTCGATCTAACGATCTTAATAAGTATAAAGTTTATATTTTTAACAGAATTGCTTTCATGTAGACTTACTTTAGACAAGTATCTTTTTAATGTCTTATATTTCCAGAATGATCGCCTAGCGACTCTCAATAATTCAGCCTGTATACTGTATACTTATGCACAGGTATCGCTCATGTGTAAACAAAATAACTTTGTACAGAAATCTGGATATATTACTGAACGTACATAAAAAAAAAATAAAGATCAAACATTTGACATTTATCTATTAATCTATTTAACTTCAAACACGTAGGCACATGAAGTGTAGCAATTATCAATGAAACAACAATATATATTGTTTAACAGTTTATTCCGTAAAGTTTATCTTACAGATATATCTGCGTCGCTGTATCTAAGTGTTATTTATAGATTTACTCGTATATACTCGTAGTTAATATATGGCTGTTATCATGAATTTAGAATTGTTTTACTGGGGATGTAGGTTGTAACTCGTATTTCATACATCTAGATAATTTCTATGGGTATCGTATAAAGGTGGAAGCGCGAGTCGCGACGCGGCCGTACGTCGTACGAATGTTTCGTTTCATTCGTAAAACGCCATTCGAAATAAAGTTCGTTCGGTAACAATGAACGATTATCGAAAGAACGTTACGTCCATACCACGATCGTTCGTTAGAACTTTTTTCGAACAATTGTTTTTTAGTTACATCGGAATATCGAGTTGGCAGTTGTACGACCAGTATATTTCGCAGACACGACAGTAAGTTTTCAAGGTTTTTGATGCGACATTACCGTTCGTACACCGATACACAATTACAGTTTAGTTTCCATTAATCGCCTTCAATTGGCCGTACTGAGTTGAAGTTGAAAATTATTTTACGGTACGCACCTAACTGTCTTCGAACGGAACTTACGTACTTCAGTACGTGGCACCAAGTCCATCGTACGTTTGTTTAGATGTAAACAAACAGACGCTCCATTATAGAAATACGATCAATTGTGTAACAGAGACAGCATTGAAGCCCCCCTCTTCAGGTGTACCAATGAAGGAACCGCCGATGTAAACCCGTTCCATGCACAACGGGGAACCAAATGAACTACGAGTATCCTTACTACATACATTTCATTTGTAATTATCGATGTACAAGTTAACTAATAATACACGTACTTACATATATTAAAATAAACTCAAACAACCAAAGACAAGATATATACGTTTTATTCGGTTACATCAACAAACAACAAAATATAAGCACAGTAACGTTACGAGCAATCGTTTGGTTGTACGAATGCCTATACACATATAGTAATAACCTCTATATACAAAATGTGTACAGTATATGTTTATGGCTTGTTGCAATATACATATGTTAATATATAAATCACTTTATAAGGGAGTAACATCAGTCCACGTACCCCCACTGTGAACTGATCACCGCAACCCATCAACGCCTGTTACATATAGGATTAGTCCTATCTAAAGTGGATCTCAGGTGATTTGCTACTCGTCAAAACTTACGATGTCACGTGATGTGACACCTTTTTTTTTTAATCCGAACAAAAACTTTACAGGTCCAGTTGTCAACAGCCAAACTGTAGGTACGACTACATATGACTTTACACCGTGAACTGAATTAATTTGCTGTTTCTGAGAAAGTTAATGATTTTTTTTTAATTCATTAAGTAAAAAAACATATTTATAGCTACTTGAACTTTTCCTTAATGTATTTGTTTAAACTCGTAAAAAATACAAGACTATAACCATAGTAAACAAAGTCTCAGTTCGCAGTTTGCGCGTCAAAACGTGATAATCTCAAAATGTAACGCACGGTTTATCATGCAGGTTTTACCGAGGAACAAATTCACGACGAAAGTTTCTAGCTGTATACTCTAGGGGTAAGTATGAAAAATCTTTAGAACGCCTGATGAAAACGACTCAAGATTCCGTTGCGATCACCACTTGTGAATGCAAGTATCATATTTTTAAAATTAAAACAATAGCGGGTTACTGAGCAGGTATATTAATAATACCTGGTTATGACGTTTTCAACAAATTTGGAAATGTGTAGTTGTGACTTACTGTTTTTTATATTTATTTTATGGTAACCTACATACAAGCAAGACCAACGCGTGACGGTATACGGCCGACGCCGGCGCCACACCGGCGGCGTCACGGACACGTTGTCGACCAACGAGGGAGCGAACAATCGGTAAGATAGGCAATATATACAGATTAAATACTATACGTGTGTATGTCACTGAACGCCTTCTAAAGAGTTGAACCTATTTTGATGAAATTTTTGTGTGTTTAGGTGGGTCCTTGGGGTGGTTTAGATTCCGGATTGAACCCGAAGAAAAACAAAATGTCGCTTAATATGTAATTTAAAGAAAATCTGAATATAGAAAAAACAATTGTCTAACCCGTGATGGTCACCAATCCAACTTTGGATCAACGCTTGCCGGGTCCGCCAGTACGTAAAATATATAAAGTATACGCGTTCAGGATAACAGCCGATTAATTTCTACAGTATACGTTAAGTTTAATTAATATTAATTATGTGGTAAATATAATAAATATCTGGCATCTTAAAAGCAACAATGTTAGTAACTATACATGAGAGAAATACGTATTAAAATTACCATCTAGAGTTAGTCGTGTGCATATAGTTCCTATTATCAACTGAAGTTATTTGTATATGTCGATAAAGTATACCGGTGTGAAACACAGACAAAACATTAAAACAAATAAAAAATACGCTGTTTTTTCGTATACAAATGTAGACTCACCAATATAATCTAACGAACAAGTTTCCATATTATTATTTTTTATAAACCACGAGTCGGTTAAAGTGAGCGAAAGCAACTGAAACATGCTAGTGTAACTTCGGCAGGATGATACAATCATGGTACCAAATAATATTATAACAAAATCTTACCTCACTAACGTGGCTTGAATAATTTTACAAAGTGTTTTAGGCGCACATTCAACACTCTATCCCGAGCCGATGTCATGAGCTTCGGGCACGCTTCTCCCCCCGCGCGGCCGGGCGCGTGCGTGTCAACTGGTTCAGATCAAGCATTAGGTAGATGTCGCCATCGACATCACCCCAACGGCCGGCAGATACAAACATAAAAGGCAAATTGAACGCGTTTTCAATTCAACCGTTCGATCACAAAGATTTGCTCTCTACATACGTCATATGAAAAAATTCTAACACAATGGATAACTCGGACCCATAACAACTCTGGATAAGACTAATACTGTTTTGGAAATTGTATTTAGTATAAGAAAAATTCTTGAGTGAATACATTCACGATGGGACTGGTTCTGGATTAGCCAGATGGTAAATTTTAACGGAAATGGTAAAATCAACGAACGCAATTAGTTTACTGTTAATATATTTATATTTATTTTGCTGTTTTCTTTTTTTTTATTCGTACAAAAATCGAGGTCTTTAACACGACGAAAGCGGGGCGGGGCGCACACAATGTTTATTGTCCAAATTGCATCAGTACATCTTTTAATAAAACCTCAGTTACGTTAGATGTGACTGCGTATCATCTACTGCCTTTTACACAAATCCGATCGCCACCTTCCTATTCCGATCAATCTTAAGGAAATCAATCAATTCTACGTCTAATTTTAAAGAAACACTTGACCATATTTTTTATTGTTAAAATGAAGAAATAAATCGTCAAACTATTCAATTTTAAAACAAGAACTTCATAATATATAAAAGTTGAGATGGTGAAGTATTACTATAATGCAATCGTATTACAAAAAAATATAAATAGAAAAATTCACATCGCGTTTAAATAAACATTACGCAATTATATATTTTACGCAATGCAATGGACATATACAAATAACCTCCTCTGTTTAAAGTTACATAATAAAAAATGTAAATATATCACATATTATACATATATTCGTATGATACGAAAGGTTGTTTCTTAACAACTGGCTAATTATTCTGAATGAGGGCGTAGTCATAAGTATCATCGTACTTACATATTAAACTGAAAATACACTCACGACGATATACAACGATTTATATTGATTATTCCACACAAGTGTGTACCGCGCGATGTACAAGAACCGCTAACTTTATATTGATCATAATAACATAGTGCAAATAGTATACTGTAGATGGAGCCACTTTAATACCAAACAAGGAAACGTACAAGTAAAAAAATCGACTACAATTTGCAGGTGTATTTCTTGGTTTCATTCCTATTTTCCATCCTCACGGGTGGTATCTTTTCTTTCAATTTGAGTTCGACCAAACCGGAATAGCCTCTCAAACAAAAAAGGAATTTTCCAAAACGCTTAATAAATGATCGCTTGATATTAAGGATGTTAGGGATATGAAATGCGGATATGAATATATGAATAATATTTTACGGGTTACGGGTATGAAATTATTTCGGATTATCCGATTGTTTCACACACACACACATATATATATAATTTACAAGGTAACACTGACTTTATTTTAGGTATTATCTGGTATTACAATCATAGAAGAGAACAATAGCTTTGTAAATTTAATTTAAAAATCTGTTTAAAAGTGAGGGCGACGCGGCTAGTGAGCGGCTCGGCCGGCGGATACATAGCATAACGGTTTCATTTAGACTCCGCTTATCCGAAATCATTTGAAACTTTTTATCACATTCGGCTACGGTTTCGGATATATTTTTATTTCAGATATCCGATAGTTTCGGTTACAATTACGGAGCTCCATAACATCCCTACTAGATGTAACAAAAAAATTATCAACTTATTCGTCAGTCTGGAGGTTCAATCTAAAACAGACCTCTGTCCTGGTCCTCCTGATGTCTCTTCAACTATATGAATACTCCGTCGTTATGTTCAAGTTATCAGTGTAGCTAACTAATGGGACATCCTACTGTCAACAGCATTTACAACTAGCTGAAACCATTTCAACTGACTAATTGTGAGCTATATCGACTATTGTTGTCCATCTACAAATACAATAATAATATCAAATCGAGTTGTGTAAACAAAAAAAACTCACGCACTAAAGTGGCTCTACCTACAATAAATTAAACAGCGTTTTTCTAAGACTGCCATTTATATAACACTCGACGACAACGAATCTCCGTTTAGTTCCAACTTCATCACGAGTGGCGAGGCGTAATGACGTCATACGATTTTGCATGAGTCGGAATTACAAATATAACCCGTATTTTTTTAGTTCACTTGTTGGCAATCGAAACTTTAAATGAAATTCTATATTGATAGCTGTAAAGTACTAAGTGTTTAACTCTCGACGAAAAGACTCGAGCCCAGCGGTGGGATATAAAACAAGATTATCCAAAGGATTTCTGCGCTTCAGACGATGCCTTAAGCCGTCCATTCCGGATGTTATCGCCGCAGTTAAGTCACGTCGGGGCTCGACTCGACTTGTCCACTAATCCCTCCACCGATTCGCTCCGGCGCAACATGGTGGAGTGTGTTCTGAGACCCCCTACTGGATTTTAAATATGCAATGTAACCGCGCCCTCACCGACGGTTCCAGACAGTCTTACAAAAACACTCCTTAATATTACAATAATTAATAATAACGTTAAAGGAAGATTTACAACGGTATGTATTCCCGGAGCTGCTTCAAGGTATCCTTGTCCGTGGACTGTATGAGCCGGTCGAAAGTCTCGTCGCCCACCTGACTCTTCAGCGTCTCCAGCTGAGGAAAATATACGATAGTACTGAAATTAGGTGTTCCAATTCAACTTACAGGACACCGGTAGATGGGACCTCAAACATTAGTTACATTTGAGCTCGGGTACACATGTCCATGGAATGCAGTGGTGACTTAACACCAGAAGAACTTTTACTGTCATTATAGACGACCTCATAACCCAGGGGGTATTGAGCGTGTGTACGTACGAAGGGTCACGGGTTCGGTTTCCGGCCGTCGCAGACGTTTACGTAACAGATAGTTTGTGATGTCATATTGGTGTGTATCCATGCCATCCGCAACACAAGGCATCCCAGTGCGAGGGTGTGAGTGTGTGAACGTTGTACACGATACGGACCATACGGTCGCAGCGAGACGATCGCGTATGCTTACTGTTATCAATCATTTTAGTATAATATCAAGTAGTATATTATGTCAATTATGTGATCATGTCTACTCATATAGTAAATACATCAAATTCAAAATCATTTAATCATGTAGGTATTCTGTAAATACACTTATGCACTTAATTTTTTGCTTCTACTGCCGTTTCGAAAAGGTGATTTAACCTCGAGGAGAAGAAACGGCGAAAGAAACTCCTCAGCACATTTTTTAAACAACACGTGGTAATTACAAAAGTTTAAACCTATGCGGAACTGGTTTCGACACTATTATTTCCAGGCATTCTTGTCATTGATATTTTACAACATCACATCACGATGAAGTGTGTAGTGGTCAAGCAAGGACCCCACACTACTTCCAAATCAATAACAAAATACAATATTCAAAAACGACAAGGTGCTACGGTAACACCTATATAATATGTCATGGAGCAACTTTTACATTTCAGTCCTGATAGTATCCCTACTTGTCATATTCAAACATAGCATTCCAGTTCGGTGGTTAACGGCTGCAACACTTCTAAACAACTTCAAATGGAATATGCCGGCCTGATTATCTCACGTAAATGTGCCAAATGCAAATAAGATTTCGATGGAATTTTTATTCAGGGTTATTATTTTTTTATTATTATTATTATTTATACCCCTGCTTGCTCCTTGTGAAATTTGTGATATAAATATTTTGTGGTAATTTGTGACGTAGTGTACGATACACTCATATTTCTTTACGTTCACAAACTTATCAGGGAATCTTTCACGTTTACATCCGGAACTCCTGCGGACGCTTAACTTTTTGAATTCCGTAGCAAAACTACAGTTACCATAACTTTTTTTCTTTGTTTCCGAGCGGAAACCTTCAAAAGGCACCCGGTGCCAGTCTGTCAAGTCAGGAGCTAGGTCGAGTGTAATGTGGCTGAGGAAATTACATCGTATATACAATCACAATGACAAAGTAATGAGCTAGCGGTGTCACTAGCGACTGTTTCATTATATACATACATACATCCCATTCTCGTTGTCTAAACATATTTTCCGAAACGAGATTCATCCTTCATTAAGATACGTAATACAATATAAGCACTAAATATGCAATGAATCATCCAAATTTGTATAGTGGTTTAGTTTTATACGTATATAGATAGGAAAAATACCTTAGGCTTCTATATCAATAAGATGTAACCATTCAGCCCCTTTATAGTGTTATTATTAGTATAGATACAGCACATTACCTGGTGGTGGGTGACGGCACGCAAGTCGAGCACGTGCGAGGGATGCGCAGCGGAGAGACGCGCTCGACGCGCATCGTGCGGAGTGCGCGGTGCGGCGCTGCCCGACCCCCAGCGCGTCACCCCACCGCACCCCTCCAGGGGAGACGCGGGCCGCGACCCCGGCGGGGCGAGCAGACCGCTACCGAACGTATTCTCGTTTTAATATTAAACTTTGTATTTTAAAATGATGCATTTATAAGGCTCTGTGTTTATACAACTGCGTACATTTAAATATATCATACGAGTTTTTGAATAATTGACACAACTGATGTATGTACGGATCCAGCACGTTTCTAATTATATACAAAAATTAGGTTTGTTAAATATATTTTTGTTTACACCTATGAATTCTTTTTAAATTCGTAATTTAAAAAAGGAGCAGTTTATTAATCTCTTATTAACAGTTTATTAGTCTTAAATTATATTTAAAACAATAATTTAAAACGCGATATATAACAAAATGTTATATATCGCGTTTGGACACGATACGGCATCGCTGACAGGCTGAATGCCAGGAAGGGCGCTCCCACATCAACACAAAAATTACACAACAACAACACACACAGACAAGATCAATGACCGATGATGTCAGGCACGAGGCTTTGTCAGTCATCAGTATGAAGTCACTCCCCGCGCCCGGAGGCCGCTACGTGTACACGTTACCCAGCCCGTTCGTAACACTGTGATTGGGCGGGACGGAACTGGCGTCAGGTGTAATGCCAGGATTGGCGAAGGTCCACAATTTGAAAATCAACAGTAATCTTAATACGCAAGCGTTGAAAGTTTGTCAGTCTACACATATAGAAACATTTTTTTGTATTAAATTTTAATAGGGTATTCACACAGTTTGATGTATACATTTCCTGGCACGACAACACTATAAGTTATCACTGTAAATCTTTTCAACGGGAAAACCAAACAAGCCTGCCAACAAACATACTCACTCAACATAAGTGTCCTTGTATTCGATATTCCTAACGTCGTTGAGGACCTCGGTCAAGTTGAGGAGGACGGCCGGGAACCGCTGCAGGACCATCGCGTTTTTTGTCGTCAGCAACGCGGCCAGACCCAGACCTGTAAACGAACACGTCGCCGGTGAAGGAACCTAGCCAAAGGATAAGTGTTCTAGGAGCCGTGTAATATACAATACTTCTAAAATTTAAGATACGATAAGTCCATAAATAATATAGATAAGTAATTTTAAATGTATCTTATTTTCCTATACTGAAATGACAATCTCACTTATTTATAACTGTCTTTTTTTTACAATAAGTGTAAGCGCATTGGAAACGTTTAATCGCTGATGTTTCTACGCCTGCTAACGTTATTTAAGCAACTGAACAAACTATGTAATTAAAAACTCACCAATAAGTTTCCACCTCTCGACCCTCGTCGCCAAGTTCATCTTCTCGGTCCAAACATGTAGGACCCTGTCGAGTACTTTCGCGGGATCGGAATCGTATTCGGAAAGCCCCGTAGACGCTTCCTCTATGGCCTTGTAGAAAAGGTCCGTGGAGAGGAGAATGACACGGGAGAGTAGACAGAGTTGCACCGAGAGCACTACTGGGAGATCGTCGCCCTCTAGAAGACAACTGGGGAGAAAAATTTAAATGCAGCAGCCTGTATTTGGAAAGAAGCCAGTATATATGTAGTTTGGAAAGGTATAAGGAAACATCTTATAGGGATGACATAGATTTGTCAATTAACTGCATCTAAAAATTTCTTATTTATCTACATATTTAAAATGTATTCACCATAATAACCCATAATTGTCCCACTGCTGGTCTGTGGTCTCCTCTCAAAATGGAAGGAGTGCAAGGCAAGTGCGGATTGGCAGACTTCACACACCTCTGACAATATTACGATGAACTCTCAGGTCGGCAGTTGTGTCAACTGCTAGCGTAACATAGCGTATACACAAATTCACGGAGACGCCCTCCCTCTCCTCTTAGAACGCCTCTCTTATTAGGCTAAGGCTGATTGAGTAAAAGCTACAAATCTGCTTTGTATGTATCGTACATGTGTTTAGCTTAATGGTTACCTGGCAGACAATGGTAAACTTCCCATTTGTGCCACACTAATTTTATTGTGGTTAACAAATATATTTTTCCCACACCATTAAGAGCATTATTAATCGAATGCTTAACTCAATTTTGTCTGTAAACAAAACAACAGATAGTGAAGAAGTAAGAACTAGAAAGAACTAGAAATAAATAAGAAGAAGAAATACTCACTGTATGACTCTAATCAGTATCGGCCATATTACTTTAACACCCAGAAATGCATTCCGCTCGGGGAACGTGACAGAGATACATATCTCCGCCATCTTGAGTACGGTGATGACTCCCTCCGTCCTCATGTCGGCCAGCATGTCCTCCAGCAGGCCCATGCAGCGGCCTCCGGGCCCCAGGAAGAACTCCTCAGGACAGAGGAGAGCGTATGCTTGCATTATGTACACTACTATTCGAAGATGTTCGGTGGATTGTTCTAGAAAAAAAATATATCTAATAAGCGCTCATAATTGTATGGTGAGTTCTATATTCCACCGAAATTCGTGCGTAACATTGAAGATTATACTTAACATCTAAACTAGAATTGCTAAATGTGAGTTGGGAAAGATAGTATACAGAATTATTTAAGTTATTTTTATGTGAACAGTCAAAAAACAAGGAAAGGGGCCACAGGATGATATGTAGCCGCCGCCCTCCGTGGACACCAAAGGCATCACCAACGCATTGCCAATTACTTTGACTTTTCGAGACTGCATCCAAAACAGGTCATAAATATTTCTTAGGAAATACTAGGACGGTGGTACCTAGTCAGACAGGCTAAGAACCATCACGCACGAGTAACGTCGATATTAAACTTCTATGTAATTATATTTATCTATCGCACACAAAGTGACGTAACATCTACCACAACGTACGACATTTGTAATGGACAACGGTCTAACTTCGTACAACTTTGTCGGCTCGTTGTGAGTTCAGATAAAAAAGAACTAACTCAATCTCACCCAGAATGGGGTAGAGGTTGTGCGCGAGGTGCAGCACTGGCGCATCGGCGACACGCTCGGCCTCCAACACGGCGAGCCACAGCTCCAGCGCGTCCTCCAGCAGGTACACGTGCGCCGGCTCGCCCGCCCGCGTCGCCTCCTCCACCACGCCCAGCACCCAGCCGCGGACGTTCGACGTGCACTCGCCCAGCGCCTGTTTCATACCGTACAGTGTCACTATGTGATTATACTTACATACCCATTAACTAATTAACGAACTCGTAACCCAGTTCGTAGTGACCCTGCCTACCGAACGAGGGGTCTCGGGTTCGGACGGGCCTGAGGCAGACATTTGTGTGACTGATAAATGTTAGTTCTCAGGTCATGGGTGCTTGTAACGTCATATTTGTGTACATCCGTGCCACCCGCAACACGGAATCCTAGTGCGGAGATGTGAGTGTGTAAACGTTTTTAAAAATAAAAAAAAATTGGTTGGATGGTTTGTCATGTTTTATTTTCACTTTAGAATCCACAACATACGACTTATGGCCATAATTTTGGTGTGCTGAAGCAGAGCTTTAATTTTGTGTTCCAGGCGAACTTACCTTGACGAGGTGCACGAGCGCGGCGAGCGCTGCAGCACGTAGCATGTGTTGCGCGTGCGCGCGCTGCCACAACTGCGGCAAGTGCGCGAACAAAGCGGCCGCCCCACCCGCTCGCGCGACCGCGCCCCCCGCACGCTCCATCACGTACGAGATCACGTGCAGGACGTGGATTTTCGTGTCGCACTCCTCGGACTCCACCTGTACAAGATCGTTCTTGTAGACAATCACCTCATGGATGACTTACAAATATGCTAGATGTAGATACCTCGCGAGATATCTTCAACTAATCAAGACGTAATTCGTTTTTAATACGTATACAAGTTTTAAAAGTAGAGGTCTAAGATACACACTCGACAAACAAAAACACTTTTCAATTAGGAAATATTAAACTAAATTATACTCCAATAATTTTATTTATTATTTCTGAACCTATACGTATAGATGCTTCCCTAATTCGATGTATAGTTGTTCATAGAATTTTTAAATTTTCTTCATCGAAATTTACACTACAGACCAATTGTGACATATGGACATGATGAAATTATAAGGATTCTTAATTAGCTAAGGAACCCAAACAAAAAGTTGTCCAGTATAAACAATGTAGACCGTTACCAGGAGATCGGAGAGCGCGGCGAGCGCGTGCGGCACGTACGGCGCGAACTGGTCGACATCGAACTCGAAGTCGTCGATGGTGCTGCGCAGCGCCTCGGCGGCCGCCAGCTTGACGGCGGGGTCCTCGTCGGCGCTCGTCAGCGGCTCCAGCAGCGCCTCATACATGGCCGGCCTCAGCGACTGGGACGCGCGGACGCCGCTCCATTGGCCTGCGACACGTCGTACGTCGTGTGACACCGAGACGCGAGCGACACAGCAGCTTGTATATGTATAATACATTAAACTATGTGGAACGTACGCAGAGACCCAGTTGCGTCTGTCCTGCTCTTTAACTTTTGATTTTTGCAAGGTATATTATTTATATTTATTTACTTTTGGATAATTTTCCATTTTAGTTTCACAACCTAAAAATGAGTTTTGCAAAGTCAAAGTTTTGCAAAAAATGCCAATTGCACTGAGTGTATAACAAACGCGTATAGGATACGTAATGAGGGCGTGGTTGGAGACATTTTCTACGACTCGAGAGGAACAACGCGGGGACATACAATATTTATGCATCCATTAGAAGGTACTGTACGGCGATCCTTGTTCGTAACACCGGAAGAGAAATTTAGATCGTAATTCTGCTTACTTACTCACCGACTCACCGGCCGGACCGGCAAGAATACTCGCATCGTGTTCGCTCGTCACACATGTTATATTATTTAACCTTTTCTCGTTAGAATAAAAATATATAGACACACATTTGTACTAATGAAATTGACTCACCACTTTGAGGACCTGTCGCTCATCGAAGACAAGTAACAATAGATATGTATACATGAAAGAAACGGACAGTAAACCCGAGAAAAAACATCTTACAAAAGCACTATTTCAATATGTCACGTACCGATCAACTGGCACACCCGTCTCCGGATGATCCTGTAGTTGTTGTCTTTGATCTTGAGCTCTCGGCTCAGCACATTAGTGAACCATTCGTCGAAGTCTACCTGCGTTATACATAACAATGAAGTTTTTATTAACATGTTCTAATTTACTGTACCGAAAATCATAAACTAAAGACGAACGTATTAAGACGGAAGGGTGACTAGCTGTAGCAAAATTGACTTCCGACTTTCGATTACTATTGCAATATCCGTGAAAAAAATTCACTGCAAGCGACTATTTTTATCACAAAGAAAAACTATAGACAGCAAAAGATAATATTATTATGTGGAAATATGAACTCTATAACAAATAAAGTAACAATATTTCACGAAAAATAATGTAACGGAAAGTGTTGTCTCGTTTAGAAAATATATTCGGATCAGTTTCTTTCGCCTTTTCTTCTGCATCATCATAATGCACCACTACTGAACAATAGTAGAAGCGAACCATTAACCGCGAAACGTTCATACGCGTATTGAGAAATGTACAGGGGGTAAAGGCAGCGATCAAATACATCTTAACAGCCATCTTGGAGAATCATTAATGGCGGAAGAACTCGCCCGCCGAATAAATCGACCCATTATCTTTTTAAATGTACGTTTCGTTACGCGTTGCGCACGCACATCCTTACATCGTCATACAGATCGAACGCGGCGAGTCCGACGGCGTTGTAGACGGCGTCCTTCTCCAGTATCGCGGGCAGGTCGTCGGGCGCCAGCGTCCCCTCCTGCAGCGAGGCCAGCAGCCGCACCAGCTCCGGCGCCAGCACCGCGCGGTACTCGTGAAACAGCTCCATGAACACCGCTTCCGTGCACGGCTGTCGAAAGAGACGACGTGACACCGGAACGTTTCATCGATGAAAAGAGGGTAGATTTAAAATCGTACAGCTTTTGGTCCGTCGGACGTTAGTGGGATTTGCGATCGAGGAAAACTAGCTAAGATAACTTTATTTAAGGGAGAACTGTTTTAAGCCGCCAAACAAATGATCGGACCAATAGAAGTGGGCATCGCTGCCCATGCTCACCTGCAATACTAAAGCAGGTGACCCACTTACACTAAACTAGTCTACAGTATACATGTAATTTAGGTTAAGTAGTGGTGACTAATAGCATTTTCTTGGGTACCAGATACTCGATATTGTAAAGCAAAAGGAAGTGACTTTGATTATATTTTGTATGTCAGTATCTTGAGGATGCCCCTCAAAAAACGTATTAGAGCCCAACATCGGGAACTACCCTGCACTCCATAAAATTTTCCCAATCCCCCAAAATCCCAAATCCTGTGATTTGTCTTCGTCGCAGAACGTCGCCAACTTATGACCACGACAAGCTACCTAACAGATCTCTACGGTACATTTTTACCCCAAACAAACAATTTACCCTAAGACTATACTTCCAGGACTCGCCGGCCTCATCGGTGGCGAAGCTTTCGGGCTCGGCGTCCCAAAGCGCCAGATCGTCGGCGCTCAGCAGGAAGTACCGCGTGACGAGATGCCGACACATGTGCCACACTGTGTCCTGCTGAAGCACCTCTGACTTCGCTTGATGCGCTTGAAGTGCTACAGCTGGAAATAAGTTCTACGTATAAATATTGTACCGCCACTGTTGCGCATTGCGTTTGCGCTGAGAGCCACATAACTATACAGGCCGACCGCAAAATACGTTATTACGTTTCGTACACGGTGACAACCCTGATGTGTTGAAGCAATATCCGCTCACTTAACTTACGAACGTAATTCGGGTTGGACAGTTATCTAATAATAAGTCGAAAAATTAAGATCTAAATTAACACAAATTGAGACATACTTGACGAATATACTTTTAACTATAATTAATTTATATATACTTCTACATTATATAACCTGCCATCCGGAATAATGTTCCGGAGATTACGGTATAGATGTATCGTAAAAGGCGAAGGACCACTTTAACTTAAACCCCACACATTAACCACAATGTACACACACTGTCCGAAAATAAAATATTAGTCGCTTTAGAAGTAGATAAGTCACTGAGTAAATCACCTTAATGTCTTATATGTATGAAGTTTACCAACCCTTACTTAGCCATAATAATGGCTTTAACCCATCTAAATGTGACAGACAACTAGCCATGTAAGCAGTGTTTAAAGTCCGAATTAATCAATACGTATAACTAAATCGACAGGTTTGTTATATGAACTACCGATTATTTACCACAAAATAATAAGTATGACCCTATCCAATAAAAAACATGAAATAGCTAATGTCGACCTTCCAACATTTGTTTAATTATTTTATTATAGTATTTAAGCATGATTACTTACGAGAGTTCTTCACAGGATCCATTTCCTTCTGCAGCTTGTACTCTACGCATTGAAGAATACCCTTCACAATGTTCAGGCACTGGATGGTGAAACGCTCGTATATGAGAGCCATGCCTTGTTCAGTGAAGCAGTAGTAGAGCGCGAACTCCAGCGAGGGTCGAATCAGGGGTACGTAGGAGTTGGGGTGGAAGCACAGCACCCCCAACGCGACCTTAGTCAGATGTATGATGAACTTCTCGCAAAGCTCCAATGGGTAAATGCCACGGCCTTTTAGGAGTTTTCCTAGAATAGTAATTGTTGTATCAAATTTTTCGTTGCAATTTGCTAGACAAAGAAAATATCAGATGGGGTTTCCTTGTCTCATAAGAACCCTAAATAAATTCTGCCAACTGTTAGTAATAATTAATTATTAACAATAATAGTGAATAAAAGATTCCACTTAGTTTTTAATTTCGTGTTTGCAAACTTTTTTATGCGTTTATTACTCGGGTATGTACAAATCAGCACACGTTTGACTAACCCATGTTCTATGCATCATGGAAACCCATAACTTTACCAATCGATTAGCTGGTTCTCTTCTAAAGTGGTGTAATTTATCCATATTGCATGATGTGAAATTTAATTACATATAGTTAAGATTTTATAAAAAGTAACATTAAACTAAAAAATACTTACTACACTCCAAACTCGTTTTAGCTCTGTCAAACACAACATTCAAAAACGCGATGGCATCTTGACTCTCATGTGCCTTCTTAAACCCGAACACTGTGAGCTTCCTCAAAATCCTCAGACAAAGAAGCGCCTTCTCCAAATGCTGGGTGATCAGCTCCGTCGCGGCGCCCTCTTGGATGTGTCGCAGGAACAACTCTGTGTTCTCATGCCAGAGACTCAGGATAAATGCATATACTGAATTTGTTAATTCCTAAAAAAAACATAAGAACGCCACTTATAATGATAAGATTATTTCAGAAAGCATCAGTCGCCTGTAATGGAAGGCCTACTTGTCTGATAATCCCATCGCAAGCGATTTATAATCCTTCTCTCTTTAAATTAATTTGTCAATCCCTGGAAGAACAAGTATCAGATCCAAATTAAACAATTTAACTGTTGTTTCTCTACTTAAAATCCAAGTCCAAATGTTTAGAAAAAATCTCAAAATGTTTATATATAAAACCAATATCAAGTGACTACAATAATATACATCCTCTGAATATTGATGATTCTAATAATAACAATAATCGCAACTTTCATATTTTACTTAGTTTGTTTATAGTCACGTAATTCAATAATTACAATATGATTATTGAGATTTGGATATCAAGGGCAACACATAAGTAATGTTGGAATGTTCTTAGTACATTATCAAAACAATGTTAGAAATCACAAAATATTCACCACCGACGGATTCGAATCCACGACCATATGTACCCGAGATGCCAATTACCAACCACACAAATAACAGTTGTATACAAAAAAGTATACAGTAAGTGTTGAAAAATATATATATATATATATAAGATATAACAATTAGATTATCTTTTGTATAGGTGCTCAAACAAACATTCATCACTCATTTGCAGTGTGTTAACAATTATCACTGTGTTCTTAATCTCCAACATTTTATCACGTAGACTGTTTAACTGTTATGAACAAGTATATTATAAGATGTAATTCGCCTTCGACCCAATTGTATATGATATGAAAATTGTGTTTTCATACATATCTTAGTAGTGGTCAGTTTCCAACCGTTTTAAAATCACCTGACGTAAAACTAGTCTATGATTAAGAGACTTTGTGGACGAACAGAAATCTTCATTGTTAGTGATGTTTTTTTATGTCTATACTAACTGTTACGCAAGGAATTTTATTATATTAGGCATATTTCATATTTGCCCCAACTCCCTTTTGTAGGCATCAATTTTACAAGATCTATGAATTAGAAACTTATGCACTAATTGTCAATAACTGCATAAAGGAATATCCTAGATTTCATACAAAACCATATACTGATAATTACAAATACAAGGAAAAAGAACAATTATGTTAAAACATTCAAGCCATTCTCTAGTCATCTTTCATACATACAGCAATTGAGTTCTATTTCTGTAGGTATGATTATGAAGTTTGAGATGAAACATCTCATTTTTAATTTTTACTGACAATAAAAGAACAACATATAAAATATTTTTAACAATGACATAGAACTGTACTTATAATCTTAATAGGTTAGCAATAACCTCAAAATCATTTGGATTATTTTGCCCATTTGCTGAATCCCATATTATTAAAAAATGTCATGATAATACATAATGTATAAATCTTAATGTCACTGCTCATATTTAATATCCAATTTAATTATTATTTTTAATTAACATTCAACTTGTTACAATTATAAATTTTGCTATTAAAGTAGAAATTAATACTGATAATAGTATAAATTGTTGTCTATTATTATAAATTCTTATGTGAGTGGAAAAAAAGAAAACTTATTATATTTTACCAATATTTTTATAACCTTAAAGTATGAAGTAACTTACCATGACAGCAACCTTTCTACAGTTTATTTAATAGATATTATGGTGTATTACTAACCTGAAAAGTCCGTCTATCTCCAATGAGTCTCTTAGAAGCCAGTGCTTTAACAACGTGATGGAATATCAGCAATGACCTGTGCTGCACAAGAGGTTGTGGCGCCTTCAAAGCACTCATTAGATCTGGAACTAGATTTGGCCAATGTGCTGGACAGTCACATCTGAAAACAACAGTAAATAATATGGTAGTTAAGAGCAAACTTTGTATGACAGATGTGGAAAATTGTTTACAAATTTTATATTAGTGAAACAAATATCTCACAAGCCTGGCAAAAATTCAATTCAAAAAGTCCTTAAAGGCATATGGATATGCATAAAATGCTCATTCTTATAACAGAGTAATATTTGCAAACTTCACAGCCATATACCACTGTATTATTGGTGTACTCCAGCTTGAGCTAATTTATTACATATGTATATGGCTCATAATATATAATAAACTGCTATGAGATTCTTGTTACAAAGAAAAAGTAGTTTTCAATTCATTAGTGACCCACTACTTTTGATGGGTCTCATTTCTTTTATCCTGCAAATGGTGATCTAGAGCATCTGGAGGAACTGATACTTAAAACACATTGTTTGGACCACCTCAACAAATGTTTGGGGTTGCAGAGGAAGCTTGTTAATGACTGTGATACCACCTCAAACCTACAACCTTATAACTATTTTACATAACAATATCATTAATATCAGCATTAAAATTACCTTTTACAACCCAACATACCTAGCAATCTTGGAAATGAGCACAGCTTGCTGTGTAGCTATCTGTGCGACCGGCTCACTAAACACTGTTGTGGTGAGGAGTCCCTGCCGGAGCTTGTGCTTCTCCTCATCCGTGATTGCGTGAGGAGCGTTCCGACGCCAGTAACGGTCTACGCCGTTCTTGAAACACATCACCGCTAGCCACCGCACGTTCACGTCGATTGAGTGATTCGACAGGACATTCTGGTATACAAACTCAATTTTGAAATATCTTATATGTCTGATCCATTGCTGGGTCCATCATTGGTTTGTACATAAACAATAATTATATTAAGAACAATAGAATAGTCGCTTAACCACCTGAGGATAAGTGGTCACTGTTGCCTTGGACATAGTAGTAATTAAGGCATCACTGATATATTGCCAGCCATTAAGGAAGAACCATAAACACTTTAATCACTGTCACTGTACCATGTTAAAAATGTTCCATATTTCCAGAACGGTGGTAGCTTATCAGGCAGGTGAGGAAATCACCCACATGCACAAAAACGGTGAAGCTAAGATTAAAAACGCAGTGATTAGCAGATGGAACATTGATGTCCATCAAGGTTTACATAGAAAGTAGCGCATAAACATATCAAACAAGCTCCAAATAAGACTAGAGTCCTACTAGCCATATTTCAGCACAATTTAAATGAAATACACTCTTTATTCGTTCAATACAAGAATCGAATAATATTCTAAAGCTATATGGGTGGTGGTATTCCAGAAATGGTATTTTAATTTTTTTGATCTACTAGTTATTTAGCAAAAAATAACCTATCATAAAATAAAATTGCATGATAAGCTGAAATTGACATACATTAATGGTGATGAAATACTTATATAAAGACGAGCCACCTGATAGTAAGTGGTCACCGTCGCCCATGGACATCAGCAATACCAAAGGTATATCACTAATGCATTGTCGGCCAGGAAGAGAGAAGAAAGTTAGAAAGAAGGTACTGGCTCTCAAGCTCCCAGCCAGAACACAAGTCGTTTGGCAACTGATACAAGCAGGAGGGTAGAAGCTAGCCAGGCTGCCTTCACAGAAAGATAATAGTACCAGTAATAATATTAGTGACTTAGTGACTCAGTGAATAATAATACTGATAATATAATCCACACGCAAAGCCCTACCACTAAGCAGGCTGGCTTCTGTCACCTCTTACAACACCCTGTTCTGCCAGCATGGGGTTGGGAGTAGTATTCTAACATACCCCAATACAGTGAAATAATTAATTATTTGAAATATTAATATAACTAATTTACAACACATTGCTATAATTTTCTGAAAATTTTAATGGTTGTTTGTAGATTTATCTAATAGCATATATGAACTAGGGATGGATGGATATGAAATTTCGGATCTGGATATGAATACAGATATATAAATATTTTACAAGCTTTGGTTATAATTACTGATATGAAATTACTTGGATTATCAATTGTTTTGGATTTTTTTAAATATGTATTAGATGATTTTAGACCTTTAAAAATATATAATGAATTTACAAGGTAACAGTTTCTTTATTTCTAGGTATTATTTAGTATTATAATCATAGAAAAAAAACTTTAAAATTGAATAATAAAATAATAAGTTTATCAGCTCAAACAGCAAAAACCTGTCATTACATGTTTAATTTAGCCTCAGTTGTTATCTGAAATAATTTGGTTTTTTTTTTCCCTTCAGTTACGGTTGCAGATATACTTTTATTTTGGATATCCAATAGTTTCAGTTATGATTATGGAGCTCCATCACATCCTTGATATGAACAGTGTATACTTCCATACACAGTATACTCACTAAGAGAACAGAGTAGAATCCAGGCTCTATTTCCCATTCTTGTAACTTCTTTTCAGCTGGCTTTAGAATATCTGTATCCTGGCTGGTCGCTCGATTGAGTGTATCCAAAACCAAAGCATAGATATTTGGATCCATGGTTTATTTATCTGTGAGTCAAAAATGAACTAAATTTATATTTTATATTGCATGAATATAGGCATATTACATAAAAATTAGGAGTTGAGTTTATTTTTTAAAACAATAGCATAATTATTTATTACAACAAAATCAATTTTTTTGGTTTAATAATATGTTCACACACATCCCCACACTAGAATTCCATGTGTTACAGGTGGTATGGACATTTATACATATAATAAAATTCTAAGTCATTGCTTTCTGTACATTAAGGATATATGAGAAAAACTACTATTATGTGCCTTTATTAATGCAATAGAACTCAAAACAATAGTTGTTAGAATTTTTTACTGTTCTCACTAATCTCAGAAACTGCTTATACAAATTCATTACAGTTTTCACTAATGTATTGCAATAAGCTTCACTTAATATTTAAAGTTCTTTTCTTTTCAATCTGTCCATAAATAAAGAAGTTATGAATTAATCTGTATATTTGTACTTCAAAAAACCAGTAAACCCTCATATTAAAACAATACATATGCTTTGTTTAAGCATAAGGTAGTTTTACTGAAGTGAAGCAAGGACAGTTTACTAGCATTTAAATATGACATCACAAACACCTACGAGCCAAGAACAAACATTTACCTGTCTCAGCAGGCAGGGTCACTACCAACTAGTCTATGGGATGGAGAAGTAATCATATAAATTCTAATATTTTTTATAGCCCTGACATGAACACGCACAAAATCTTGTAAAAACATGAAATCAATATGTAAGTTTTAAAATTGATAAAACATAAGAAATATACTCAAAATTATACTTATAATCTAAAAAATAATATCTTCATTTACCTTTGTTTTATTAATCATTGTTTTATTTATTGGTGTAAAGTAGTGATGGTAATTGTGGTGAATTATTCACATTATGTAGTTAAACAAAATCTACTAATTAAAGCAACCATTACCTTTCAAAAAGTATTCTTTGAATATAAGTTGTAATTTTAATTCAATACTATTCTATCATTAATCTCAATTACATTGTGTTGGTAATAGTTAACATTTTGAGCAGATAACTCTTGATTTTATTGACAGCTTGTTCCAGAATATACAGTGTCACACCTATGTCTAAGAAATACTACTCTAGGGCACAATAAATTTTAATAGTGTATATTTCTTGTTCCCTGATGTAAAAATACAAAGTAGACTGGAATAGTTATACATTTTTAGTTATTTGATTGAAGACTTTCCATGACAAACCTTTGAACAGTTTAACTATTGAAGTAACTATTACTAAATGTAAGTATCAAATTTTATAAACTCAACAAAGGATATATAAATATAACATATGCATAAGATATCCACCACTTCAACATTCGGTAAGATTCTATGTAACAGTGTGTGATCGAAAATAACATCATCAATTCAACAAGACAATGTGCAAAAAATAGATTATACCTTTACCTACCCTATACGGAATACAAGAACTCCAAAATCTGTGATAGCTTTCGACGACGCTTCGATACGTATTCCAAAATCAGTGCCGGTATTGTTTTAGAGAAACAAATTGATTACAAATAAGACTCTCTTAAACACTTTCAAATACCAGAGCAAATGTCTGTTGAACTACACGAAAATTAAAAAACATATAAGAAAAGACACTTACTTTTTACAGCAAAAACGTAGAGGGCATCTAACCTAAGCTTTTGGCATAATATTACGCCTATTTTCAAATTTAATGGATTCGAGTTTACATAATTTTGGTAACGATTTAAATTAACGATATAAGTATTGTAAAGTAAAGAAGCATCTTGAAATAATTTTGTAATTCCAAAAAGAAATACTTCCAGTTTCGGTCAACTTTTCAGGGTTTTCCTTTCGAGCAATAAAATTAAAATGTCAATGATTGAAAAGAAATGTCATTGCTACATAGACTCATAGACTGAAGTTGACGTTTTGTACTTTTAATAAAATTACAGAGTAGTTTCCCACGAAATACTTACACCGCAAGAAATTACATAATCGTTTGGGAATTTGTTTAGAAAATGTACATCAACAATTAAATGGATATTAAATGGAGGGTCTTTGCCATATAATATTTATATTTTTGAATTAAAAAAATATTTTTATGGTTGTACATAAATATTTTTTAAACTATTTCAGTTTTTTAATTTTATATTTTAACATAAAAATTAGGTAAATAAACAATCGGGTAAATTATATAAACTAAAATACCTTAGTTGATAACACAAAAGCACCTGTGGCTTAGAAATAGACAAAGAACCGTATTACCTATTACAAATAACTAAAGAGTAAACAACTCTTAAAATATCAACAGAGGTCATAATTTTTACCGCAAATTCTTAAAAGAAATATTATTAATAAAAATAACAAGCCTGAGGTATACAAAAATGTAATTAATAAAAAAATATAAGAAGCCACTACGACGAGAATGGATAATGCATCACTGGAACTGTTGCTATTGTAATAGGAATATCTTTATACAATGTAAAGTGTAAAAGAAAAAATATCTCCACCTGAAATTAATCAAAAGCTCAATAAAAATATGTTAAGTTATATCTTATTTCATTTAACAATTTAAAGCAAAAATACGTCCTCAGCGAGTAAAAAATTGTTGAGTCTAGTTGAAATATTATCCATACCCTAAATATGTAAGAAATGTTTATCATAGCATCAGTTACATTTAGACTAGTTGGAACAACTTGTGGTATGTCCATGAAAAATTTACAAGTTTCATTTTGTTCGTTCGTAAATTCAGTATATATAACTTTACATATTGCCTTTTCATCATTATAATATCCTGATGGTATTGTATACTCGCGTTTCTGGAATAACAAAGGTATTATTAATGTATTTCATTTCATATATATATTTTTTTATGTTAATAGCCGACAAACGAGCAAACGAGCCACCTGATGGTAAGTGGTCACCGTCGCCCATGGACATCAGCAAGACCAAAGGTATCACTGATGCGTTGTCGGCCAGGAAATGAGAAGAAGGATAGAAAGAAGGTACTGGCTCTCAAGCTCCCAGCCGGAACACAACGAATCGTTTGGCGGCTGACTCAAGCAGGAGGGTGGTAGCTAGCTAGGCAGGCTTCACGGAAAGATAATAATACCAGTCATAATATTAATAACTTAATAATAATACTGATAATATCATCCATACGCGAAGCCCTACCACCAAGCAGGCTGGCTTCTGTCGCCTCTTACGACACCCTGTTCTGCCAGCATGGGATTGGGGATAGTATTCTAAGCCGCCCCAATACGGCATAATCTACTAAATCATATAATCCCATTTTTACCTGTATGAGTGTTATTCTAATCTTTGATATTATGGCTCTCTTCTCATTGTTTAGTATTATTACGAAAGGTATCCTTTGCTCAGGATTTATACCTCGATATGTTTTTAAGAATGTGGAGATAGCTCCTCCATTCCAAAATGTTTTGTTTAATTCAAACAAAGTTGGTACCTACAATAATTACATTTTAGTTACACACCTCGATTTTTAAAGATGTTATTCTATTCCGGTAGATAACATATATCATTTGAAAAATTAATAACTCAATATTTGATGATTGTAATAAATAAAATAACTTTGACAATTAAAAATAATTCAACAATGAGGGATTATTATCATGATGAAATATTTTACCTTATACTCTTCAACATGATTAACATTTATATTACCCTGTACACACATGGGAAATATTTTTCTTATTGTCATATTACACGTCTTCTTAGCAGTAATTTGAATATAGTAATCTACTGTTGCCACGGAACTTTTGAATGATGAAGGTGTATGGGGTGGCAAGACGAAATCAAAAGGGTAAGTGCAAATTCCCGGTTTAACTTTTATACCTAAAAGTTTACCATACGATTAGTATTTACTTACATCATAAACAACAATAAGAACTAAAATCATCAGAAAAGTTTACCATTTAAATCTCTAAAAATATCGATAGTAACGTCTAAAAAGTTTACTTTTTGTGAGTACAGTTTGATGTATGGAATAGTAGGAGATGCTCTTGACCATGACGCTTTGCTTTGACCGATTATTTTAAAATCAATATCTGCAACAAATAACTTCAAGTAAGGAAAGAAAGGTAATTAATAACCTAAGGGAATAATACAATTAGAAAACTTACATTCTATGTGTTTTCTGCGTTTGAATTCTAGAACAACTGTACCAGTAACTAGATCACCCGTATAAAATATATTACCAGTCCTATTAAAAATTAAATTGCAAGAATCCCAAACCATGATTAACAAAGTAATTTGATAAATATTTGTAACTTCGAACTTCTTCCGAGATGATTTATTGATTATCCATATATATTCAGTTGCAAAATAATAATCAATGTCGATAAAGATAAGATAATAAAATAAAGATAAGCCAACCAGCGCATTAAGCCAAACTTTACTATGCGAAAGCCATGCTTATTAATTTCGAATTAAGTTTCACTCAACAGTGTTATAATTTAAAAAAAAATAGTTTTCTTACAGGTGTTTAAAATTTGTTTTAAGTACTTATATAGAATGTATTTATTCTAATGACAATCTTATTGTTTAGTCGTTACCGAGTTTTATTTAATATATACATAATTCTAAGATCATTTCTACGTAAATATAACTAATTTTGAATGAGTAAAAACCTAATACTGTTTCTTAGAAAGCTTAATATGTTAAATAAAATAAATATATTATCTTCATAAAGTTTATTTTTAGTCATAGCAACATTCTTTCGTTTTAGTGCTGACATCTTGTGACAGAAAAAAAGCTTGATTTCACTTTCACATATTTGTTTCATAACTTTTAATATAAAAATAATTGTTTCAGACTTTCTTCTAATATTTTATAATATACTATTTATTATTATATTTTTTTTACTTATAATTTTTCTTAAATTATTTGTTAGTCTTTATTAAACAAAATAAGACCTAAAAGTTCTAGTTTGACTACTTCCTACTTCCATGACTTTTTTTGAGAAAGCGGATATGGTTGGTCCGCCATAATCATTCGTGTGGGTCTGTGCTTGTGTGGTTTGGGTGTCTTACCGGTGCCAACCATTATTTTTAATTAGTATTAAGTTATGCGTATGAATCCAGACATGGACGATGACGAGAAGGGGTAAGCATATTTATGAGTTCATAATGTTAACCCTAGCCTATCCTAAGGGACGGCAAATATAATAGGTCAAACTGCATGTTCGCTTGGTGTGTCGCATTTCACGAATAGCTAGCAGGGCTTGGGAGATAGAGTTCGTTTGGCTATGAGTGGTATTTTTAATTAGTTTTTTAAAGTACAAAGTGCATCTTGAATTATTGATATTCAATGAATGACATGGTAACAGTTCACGTATGCTCAATTAGCCTTTTACCGGCGAGCGGCCACCGACCCCAAGCCTAGCCGTGCGAGTTGCGTGTATGCGATCATGGCAGCATTACTTTCCCATTACGGCTTTTGCCATATATAAGTGTTAGTTTTGTCTGATAGCAAATATTTGTATGTGTATTGTTTATATAACTGGGCTTCTCAAAATCCAGATTTGCGGAAATATCGCACTATTTAAAATTAACCTTACTGTGACTAATCGTTGCTTTCTCTTATCGCAAATTTACACTAGGACATTATTATTGGCATATTTACGTTTCGATTTTCGTTTTCTAATGATTTCATTGCCTCCTGTCGTTATAAATGAGGTTAATGGAGCAATGTTGGAAGTGCCGCGTAGCTGAATGTTATTTGCGATACTCTTAAAACGTGCTGATTCATTAGCATATGGTAATCTATTCAAGCTTTGTAGAGGTTTCATATCACACATGGTAATAATACAAAATAAGAAAATGTTTACTTTTAAATTTCGCTTTTATCGCAACAGCGCGTTACAACGCGTCAACGCACTTCAACTTTTGCGTGATCTACTTAACTACATAACCTCACTTATTCGGCTGGCGACTAAACATTATGCTTCAGAAGCATTCCTGTTACATAAATCAGGTACACATTCACATGCATAAGTTAGGCATATTCTAAGTTCTACTCAAAATCCGACTGGGGTAGAGATAATATATGTACATAAAACATCCATGTTTTAAAATACAATCTAGTTAGAAGTGAATGTCACTTTCACCAAATGGTGATTGTGCTTAGTCAGCGTCCCCTGATGCCATGTGGTCTGATCGGTTTAATTTTGATCAGTTTTTTATTTACAATCTGGCGAGCCCTAAGATAATATTTTCTGATCCATTTGATTGCAAACATATGTACAGTATATTCTTCTGTCATTAACTTCATGTAAATGTTCAAGTACTGTGGCTTATCTTTAATTTGAAGCACAATAAATATAGATAAGCAATGAATTCACAGAGAATTAAATGTTTTAACCTGCCTGTATTCTTATGTATTCTGATTTAATGTATGCTTCTTCTTTGACTGATTCAGTACATATTCTATTCACTTGATTTAACCTTATGATATAAAACTGTTAAGTACAGTCTAATACACAATTTTTAGCTTTTGCTTGCAATTTGGTCATATTGGATTTATAAATATAGTATCCAGGCTGATAAAACAGCATTATATTATCAGTACATATGCCAAATGTAGTTCAAATCTATTCCCCATAGTGATAATTTTGTATAAATTATTATGTTCATGTTTGTAATATGATTCTTCATGGTTTTTATAAAAGGTTTTATTTTAAAGTCACAGGTATTGTCTTTATGTCTGTTATTTTGTAACTTCTGACCATCTTGAAAAAGTCATGTCAAAAATTAGAAATTTGGTTGGTGGGGTTGTAGCTAACCAAATTGTGTTACTGGAAATGATTAACATTGATATTAGTTCTAATTAATTTATAATTACACATAATTATGTTCTGTTTAATATAATTATGCATTTTATTATGTAGAGTATAGTAAAGAGTAACAAATATTATTCAATTATATTTTATTCTACAATTCATTTCTAACATCTTAGGACCATTGTTGTTTATTATTTTTTAGTTAAATTTGGTTAGTACATAAATAAACATATTAAATTGATTTTAGAAATGTATCAATTGCAGTTTATGAAATTTAAGTGCATGAAATTTGTATAATTAAACAATGAAGTCTGTTAGAGCTTATCTGATTAATTGATATGTAAAGATTTTGAGTTAGGTTATGGTTATTGTGATTTAGTGCCAAAGTCTAGAATTAGTATTCTATAGAAATATAAAAATCAAAATTACTTGTTGCATGTATTGCATGAGAATGAAAAGCACAAGTGATCTATTTGATTTTGAAACGTAACTCATGGTATTTATGATTGATTTGTTATGCCAAAAATTAAATGATTCCATGGCAATTTTTTAAAGTCATAATGTCCTGTATAAATATATTAATTTTTCTTTATACTTTTTTTATAAAATATAATTGTATTCATACATCATTTTATTTCAGTTTTTATAAATTTAAAACAGCATTCTACCCATAGACAATCAAAGAGATGTTATTTGCCCCAACAAGACAGTTTGATTTAAGCTTCAGATGCTTTTATTTCTCAAGAAATAAAAGACTGGATCTCTGATAACCACTCTAATAAATTGTTGAACTGAAAACAAAAGTTTATCTATTACTGAGGTTAACTATGTTAAAACTAAGGAACATATTTTAAGTAGGCAATCTGTGTGTGACAGATAAGAACTTAAATTAATTAATTGTTTTTTACATGGAGCAAGACTTATTATACAGATAAATATTATTATACAGATTGTGAGTGCATTTAGAAAGTATATTATTTCAAGAAAGTAACATAATAATCATGATTTTTTTTTTTTTTGTAAAAATCATTATTATCATTACTTTATAATATCACCCTGCAGGGCATGGTTCTTCTTTCAGAATGAGAATATTTAAACCATAATCCACCAAGTATATTATTTAGATCTCAGATGTGCAAGTTTCCACATGATATTTTGTTGATGGAAGTTACCAAAATTCACTCTCCTAGGCTATCACTGCTTCATAAATAATAATCACCATTATTTTTTTTTTTTTATAAATTTGTTTAAATTGTTGTTGTTTTATTATATGTAAAAGGATTTTAAAAACAAAGAAGTTCATTTTGGAGTGAATATAATGTAACGATACAAATACATTCACTTTAATACTAACAAAACCCAGTATTTTATAGTTTTTGTTTTTTCCTGTAAATAATACCCCAATTTTCGTATTTAATTGTATGTATGTCATGTTGTAATGTAGTTGTATTGTTTGTAATTTAATAATACACCTATAAATTACCAAACCTATTGCACCATTGATTTATCAATACCTATCAGTATTATCATAATCATTTACATTGTAAAATGTGTTTTAAACCTGCAAGTTGTTTGTGAATGTATTGTTCAAGGACATATTACAAATCTATATATAGAGTGTATGTAAACCAATGTTATCATTTTTGAATTACAGTAGCAGACACACACACACACACAGAGTTAATTTAAATTTATTTAATTCTTGTAAGTGGGTACATTAAGAAACAGTAAAATATAAGTACACCACCTACCACAACTCTCATAGTAAGGTTTGCAAAATTTGTATTTCCATAATATGTAATAAACTAATTGTAATTGGGTGTTGTAAAATCATAGATTGTGTGTCTAATTAATATTAATTATTATTATGAATATGCCATACTGGTAGAATTTTATATTATATTAGTACAATAAGTGCAATAGGCAATTTACAATGTGTGTCTCCAATTATCTGTGAAATTAAAAGAAGGATAAAAATACAGTGTTATAAACGACCCTATAGCTCAGTTGGTAGTGACCCCGCCTGCAGAGTAAGGGGTCTCAGGTTTAATTCCCGGCCGGAGCAGACATGTATGTGAGAGATGAGTGTTTGTTCTTCGAATCATGGGTGTTTGTGATGTTAAATTTGTGTATGTTCTTGCCACCTGTTATACAGGGATACTAGCATGGGGGTGTGAATGTGTAAATGTTTATATTGTTTATTTATTTATGTTAGAAATAATATTATTATTTAAACAAACTTACAAGCAAATTAATAAAGGGTTTGAAATAATTGTCATACATATTAAATGAATGATGCAGTGGAATTTACAATATACCTTTTTAGTGGTTACATTGGAAAAATCTTTTAAAGTTCTAACTATAGCTTCAAGTAGGGCTCGATTAATCGATCAAAAAGCAGGAACCAATTATAAGATTAATAATGTTTATATCTCATAATTAGGAGTAACTGCTTAATGAGGAAATTATTTCTGCATTTGCCACTATAAACCAGCACTTACTAATTATTAACTAACAATGAAATCTGCCAGAATTTGCATAAGTTTCGTGGAATAAGAATGACGAATTATAGCTATTTTATTTGTTAAATTAACTAATGAATGGCTGGTTGGTTTTGACCCATTGAGGTCCCTTTGCGAATACAGGGGTTATTAATCGGACCGAGCGTATGCGCGCTTCAACTTAGAATAACAAGTCTTTTTCATAAACTAAGTACGTCGTAGACTGTAACCACATTACAAAAATATTATATCCTATCCAGAAAACTGTTTGTCGGCGGTCTGTCATGGGAGACGTCTCAGGAGAACCTACAGCGGTACTTCTCGCGCTACGGCGATGTTATCGACTGCGTGGTGATGAAGAATAGCGAGTCGGGCCGCTCAAGAGGTTTCGGCTTCGTGACTTTTGCGGAGCCCTCGCTCGTCAACGTCGTGCTGCAGAATGGGCCCCATCAGCTCGATGGCAGGTAAGACGACGGCGTCCTTTGTATCATCAAGGTAAAGCAAAACAACCATGACGTCACCCCTCGTTCCACGGCGAGGACTGAATACCGGAGGGGAGGTTTTTTTATGAGTATTATAACAATACTTTTGTTAGAATGTGATGACTAGATTACAGACTGTTGTTACCGGCTAATGTAACTTAATTCTACAGTCGATCACCTGTGGTACGGTTACGTTCTCAAATGCTGTTGTGACAGTTCTGCAACCAACTGGAGGAGCTTTGACATCTGTAAATCGAGAAGAGATTTCACTTGAGGACTGCGAATAAAGGTCGAGTAAGGTTTACAGAAACGGAGGGCTTTAGTGGAACCGGGAATGTCGGTACCGGACTCAGCTGGATTCGAGAAATCCCGGGACTCAGGAGTTTCGGTACCAGAGTAAAATCTTTCAAATCCACAAAATCTTGCTCAGAAATACGAAAATAGAATTAGGATTACTTATACAGGCGGTAAATTTAACATTTTTAATAACCCTGAATTTTTATGGTCCCGTACGTAAAATAATATAAATTACTTATTAAAAATCATATATTACACAATCATAAAAGCGACTAGATAGCGACACTACATCATAAAGCAACACACACTAATGTAAACGAATGAAGAAAGATTAGGTCCGAGCGGGCGATACGTTGCGACGCGAGCTGAGGCGAGCTTGCGCCGAACTCGAAACGATGCGATACGGTGTTTTACGCAACTTTGAGCACTTTAACTTCATGATAATACTGTTAAATAATTATTTCGACATTATTGGTGTTATTTAAACAATTAACAATTATTTTTTACCTTAAAATACCCGAAAGTACCAAAAGAACCGAGACTAAAAGCCTCACTCCCGGTTCTGAAGAATTTTTCCAATATCGGTAATTCCCGATACTTTTGGTTCCGGGAATTCCCAGTTCTAAACCCTAGTAGCGTCTCTAGATGTCCAAATCTCTTCAGACTTGGTCGAGCAGACAGCCGAATTGAAAATGTCACTCCTTACCTTTTCATTCGACTTTAGTAGAAATAAAATTTAATCATGTTACTTATGGCATATATGTACTTGTATATAAATAATTATGTAGTAATAACAGAGTTTCCGCTAAAGGTAATTGTCGTGATGCATGTTTGTGTTGTGGTTGTAACAAATATCGGTAAGCATTGAAAGTTCATGTAATGTTCATATTGTACGTAAGTATTGCCCGTTCAAAAAACCACACGTCCAAGTTCACTGCGGTCGAACAGTTGTTCAACTAGTGGACTAGTTAGCCGACACGACTGTTTTGTAATCTGGTACAGTGTTATAATCTCCGAAATAATATATTCAATGAAGTGTTTCTATTCCGTTGCTGTTTTCAACTGTCCGGTACATTGCCATTACGATTTAATGGAGTTGGAATTACTATAATCTTATAATATATATACGAATAATTTATAAAGAGTTTACGTCTTATGGGAAATGCTCATAATGTCAACACATTAAGCAATGCTTTTTAAAATTATCGAACAAAAGAGAATGCAATGATTTTTCTGCTGACCTAATTTTTTGTTTCTGAGGACGCACTGGTGGTATAATGGCGTCTGGTGGGTTTTGACAAATAAGTTTTTGAGTAGGCGAGTTGCATTATCTTTCACAATTTTAGGAAATATTATGAAATTGTTAAATTCATCAATTCACTTGAAACCTTTGAGATTATTTCTGAAAATGTTTATATTATCTTAACCATCGAACCATTGTAAATTATTAAAGGTCATTTTTTTTGTCTGTGAATAAAAGTAACGGTTTATGGCATTGTTAGTTTTAACGGTTGAGACGTGGTTTCGCTATGTTAGAAACGTTTAGCATATAACATGGATTTAGTTAAACTGTGAATTCTGTTGCCGTCCACGTTGTCATGTCATGTAAAATGTGACCCAATTACACGAAAATAAACCGGCCGACTTGACTTTGACACAAAGCTAAAATCACGCACACGAATGTAAACATTTCGATAGCACGAGCATTTTAAGAGTGATTTGTATATTTGAGTAATTGACTCGTCAATTCGTAATTGAACAGAATTGAACTAGTCGTGGATTACTTCAACATTTAGCAGAAATCCAACAAAATGGCGGCGCACGTCAGCCATTTCGTGACTGCGTAATTTAGTTAAGTTACGGCGAAAGTGACGAATGTCCGTTTAGTGAGAATCGATCCACCTGGGAACATTGGGATTTGATGTAAATAAACTCGTTACATGTTCGTTCAATGTCGTTAAAAGAGGGCCGTGTACCTCGGATTACATGCGCGCAAGAGATTTCGACTTACTTTGTCTTGAAATAATTATGTATTATTATTTAATATTATATATCTATCTACTCTTGATGTGACAGTGACATTCCATGTCTTCGGTCCTGTAATTTAATCGCGTTCAATATTGCAATATTAATAATCTGACTTTCATAATATTAAACAAACAGCTATAATGCGGTCGTTACTCTGAAAAATACTGTCTGCTCTAGTCGATACTTAATCCATTTCCATTGCGATATTCTGATTTATTTGTCAGTCTAAAGTGGATCGTTTGAAGTTTTATTAGTTTTGTTTTGATGTATAAAGTGTCAGTTATATTTTTAAAAGCGGGTGTTTCTGGACTCATCTGTAAATTCGATGACAACGAAATAGAATATCGAAATTAAAATATGCGTCTTATTTCCCCATTGTATTAGTACATTTGAATTTAAACGTAACCCATCGTGAATTGTATACATTTTACAATGATACGGGTACTCACAATATGTCACGTTACGTAAAGATAGTGCGCGAGTTGAATGCAGTCGGGGCCTGAGGTAAAGGGCGGGAGCACCTCCCCCCGCCGTCCTCACGCCGCGTCTCTGCGCACCTCAGTATAGTGTTGTGCTGTCCATAGATGTGCTGTCTTTGACAACTGTCGGACGCTTACCGTGTTACGTGTAAAGTCTTTGTGGTGGTGTGTTTTCTCGAACCCTTTGACATCCTGACACGTAACATTAATAATGACTGATCCATCAAGTTCTTCCACAAAAAAACGGGTTTTTATTCATCGACAGGCACGAGAAATGGCGAAAAATGTTTTAGACATGTGTCTTGAAGAGAGACAGAAGAAAATTCTGTCATTTACCATAAACAATGCTTTTGATCGTGCAAGCCGTTATATCGGACTTTCAAAAAGGACATTGGCTGTAATTCAAAATGAAGCAAAAAAAGGGCCTCTTTGTTCGCCTTCTAAAAAGAAACGGCTATGTAAAAAGAAGACTAATTTAAACGTCGATGATTTTGATAGGAGTGTTATACACAGAACCATTGAAGAATTTTATTTAACTAAAAAAATTGTTCCGACATGCAATAAATTACTTGCCGCAATTAAGGAAAAAATCGAGTTTCCATGGGGAGTAACGAGTTTAAGAAAATTGTTAAATGACATGGGATATAAATGGCTTAAATGTCATAATAAACGTAGAATTCTGGTGGAAAGGCCAAATGTTGCATATGCACGGTCGATATATTTGCGAAAAATTCGTCAATATTGGCAAGAAAATCGAAATATTTTTTTTCTAGATGAAACGTGGATAGATAATAACCTCACTTGCAAAAAGTGTTGGAGAAATGAAATGATCGACGCAGTGTTGACAGACACAAGCTCAACAAACCGGCTTATTCTTGTTCACGCAGGATCGAGAGGGGGTTTTTTAAATGGTGCTAAACTACTTTTTAAAGCTGGTACTACATCAGGTGATAATCACGGACAGATGAACAGTGTTAATTTTGAGAAGTGGGCTAATGATATGTTAATCCCTAATCTACCACAAGACAGCGTTGTTGTTATGGACAACGCACCGTACCACAGTGTACAAGAAAATAAAGTCCCAACAAAGTCCAGCACCAAATCAGTCATGTTGGAATGGTAAACTAGGAATAATGTGGAAGCTTCACTTACGATGAGAAAAGATCAGCTGTTTCATTTGGTTATGTTACATAAACCATCAGAAAAATTGTTTAAAATCGATGAGTTCATCAGAAGTCATGGCCATATCGTCGTTAGACTACCACCATACAGCCTTGGCCAAAAGTATTAGGCACCCTACAACTTGCTGCATATTTCGGGTATAAAAAAAATAAAACTAGTTTTGGTTGTTTCATAATTTTATTTCCTTAATAAATATTAAAAAAAAACTAATATTTTGTTGGACCACCCTTGGCTTTTATTACAGCAGCAACTCTCTGAGGCATGCTGCGTACAAGTTTAAGGCACACATCTGGGGATATTGCATCCCATTCTTGTACCAACGTTTTTTAATGTAGCTTTGGATGTTATGCTGTGCTCTTTGATTTTGCGTTTTAAAACACCCCACAAATGCTCTATTGGATTCAAATCCGGAGACTGGGCAGGCCAATCCAACAAGTCAATACTGTTATTCGCAAACCAACGCATCGTGGTCGCTGATTTATGGCAAGGCGCATTATCTTGCTGGAATAAAACGCCATTTGAATTTGTGTCGCCAAAAATTCTTGAAATTGAAGGCACTAATGCTGTTTCTAGTACATTAATGTACTTTTCACTATTCATACGACCTTCGCATATGAACATTTCGCCGACACCATCCGCAGCCATGCAGCCCCAAATCATAATGCTGCCTCCGCCGTGTTTTATGGTCGGCACTACACAATCTGGGTGATATTCTTCGCCTTTCCGTCGCCTCACAAACGTCACACCTGGCGTTCCAAATACCTGTAAAGTACAAAAAAATAGCACACATTAAAAAAGTTTAAACCATTTTAATTTGAAGAGTACTACAAAATTTATCATTGTAATTGTGTAATAAAATAATTAATAAAACTAACCTCGAAGTTGGATTCGTCAGACCAGAGAACGATAAACCAATCCGTCTCTGTCAAATGTTGGTGTCTCAGAGCCCAATCAAGCAGTTTTTTTTTGTTCGCTTCTGAAAGCCACGGCTTCTTCCTGGCTTTGCAGCCCTTTAAGTCTGCTTCTACTAGCCGCCTTCTAGCCGTTCGAGCGCTGATCGGCTTTCCGGACTCTTCAGTTAAAGACGCAGCTAGCTCCGAAGAAGTTTTTTTTCTATCTTTCAAAGACTCACGGATAAGTTTCCTGTCCTCACGGCTTGTAGTAACTCGTTTTCTGCCGGTTTTTGGTTTATTTGCGTGAGTGCCGGTCTCCGCAAACCGTTTGATAGCGGATTGTACTGCGCATCGCGAACATTTTACTAAGTTCGCAATTTCTTTTTGCGACTTTCCTTGCTCGTGTAAAACCTGGATTCTGACACGATTTTCGAAACTAATTTCGTATCGTTTTGGCATTTTTAGTTCAGTATTTTTTCAATTTAATCACGAAACCACAAATGTACGATCTTTACACTATGATTTCCAAATGCAGACTGACCGAATATTACAAATAAACGACCAAGAAAAAACGAATATTTTATTATTGATGCACCAGATGTTTTATGACCATCAAATATGCGGCCCATTTGTTTTAAATAGCTTGTCATTATACCGGTAATCCTTTAAAAAAAGAATATTACTCGTTGTTCACCTAGCACAGATGTGCAGTAACTTTATTGGGGGTGCCTAATACTTTTGGCCAAGGCTGTATATGTGCGACCTCAACCCGATTGAGTTGGCATGGGCGAAAATAAAAAGAATAGTGAGACAACACAATGTTACTTCCGATTTATCCTTAAAAAGGTTAAAAGAATTTACTGAGCTGGCACTCACTCAGGTCACAGAGGCGGATTGGCGCGGTTTCGATGATCACGTCATAATTTTAGAAGAAAATTATTGGCAAAGAGATGGATTAATTGAAGATACCATAGATCGATTTGTAATTGAGGTCAGCGATGGTGAAGATAGTGACACCGATTCAACAATGTCCTTAATTTCTGAATCTGATGATTAAAGGAGATCCGCCAAATCCCATACAAAAAAAACCCAGGCCCGGCGCTAAAGCAATGTATGTGAGTTTTTAGAGTAAATATAGTAAAAACATTATATATATTCGGTTTTGCTAAATTCACATGCTAACATATTTTTTTTGCCCATTGAATTTTCATAGGCGCTCTGTGTAAAAAATATATTTTTAAGAGAAACGTCATTATTCATTGTACAATACCATTATAATACTGAGATTATGGTATATAAGCATGTATATTTATATTGAAATAACTTTTATTTACAATTTTTCATAGTCCATTATTTTCCACTTTTTCATAGTTTCGAACTTTTAGGTAATTTTTTCATAGTTAATTTTTTTCTAAATAAAAATATAACTACAAATGAAAAATATGTAAATATAATATAATGTATACATGCTTATGTGCCATAATCACAGTATAACAATGGTATAGTACAATGAATATAATGACGTTTCTCTTAAAAATGTATTTTTTACATAGAGCGCCTATGAAAATTCAACGGGCAAAAAAAATGTGTTAGCATTTGAATTTAAGAAAACCTAATACATACAATATTTTTACTATATTTTCTCTAAAAATTGAGATACATTGCTTTGGCGCCGGGCCTGGGTCAATTTTGGCGGATCCCCTTTTAACATTTTTTTTATTTGATTTCGATATGTTAGTTAGTTAATAAAAATGAGTAAAAATCATAATCTTGTTTGTTTTCATTATGTTAACCTAGGGTATGTAAAATGATAAACATAAAGCATTGTTGAAATTTATCGACATATTTGTTATGGTTATCGATAATAATTATAATTAGGTCACAGCACTACCGCATTCCCAAGCTCTGCATTCAACTCGCGCGCTATCTGTATATAATATAGTATTAACGGCAAAAATTTTAACTGTGATCGTAAGCAGTAAAATCATATTAGAATTAAGAAATTTTGTGCTCGTTTCAATTAGCTAAGGGTAAAATAATTACGAAAGTAATTATTGCTTGTGTTTATCTGATCAGTTAACGGACTCTCAACTAACTGGCTCTGAGAACTACTCCAGGTTACCAACGCGTCAGTAGAATTTGAATCAGAAAAACTATAAATGCTCTAAGAGTGCGACGATTATTTAATACGGAATAGACGATATACCAGCTTGCTACTTGCGTAGTATCGGTGAAAATAACGTAAACTGTTGTATATAATACGAGCATACAGTCAGCCCTCTGTAAATTACCGAAGTGAAAAGAATCGGGGGCGCCCGCACTGTTCCCCTTCCAGTTTGAATTATACGCATACTGCATAAGTAATTAAAAATACACCACCGGATTACACCCTCCGTGTGGGAGCCTCGGCCGGCGACCGGCGACCGCCGCGGCTGGCCCCGCATCTCGAGGAAATCTGACGACTTCAATCAACTGACGAGGTCCGGACGCGGCTGTCGACGTATCAAGTGACATTGGACGGAATGAATTGAATGCCGTCATGAGAACTCGTGTACGGGCTTGTTCCTTGGTGTGCTGTCGATTTAGGATTTTGTGCATCCAAATATAAAACGGAGCAGCCTTGTACAATGGCCCGATTATGGACGTATTATGCTTTAAAGAAACTATTTCTGATTGTTATTCTCGTTATAGTTATTGAAACTGCTCTATCTGAGGTTTACTGTGAGCATATATATGTATTTCTATGTATGTTCCCGCTCTTAAGTTCCAATCGATCGAGTCTAAAATAGAGTAATAACTATGAACAGTTCACAATTTTAGTTTAGGTCCTGCTTATCATTACATTTCCACAAAAAATGAATAACAAGCTGTGGGAATTTTTATGATTTATTTTATTCATGTAAATCCGATTTGGAATTGACTGGTTTTATTTGTCACTACTAACGTGTACATAACAAACTAGTTACTGTAAGAGAGTATACAAAAATATAAGAGATGACTCATTAACTCCAAAAGCATTCATTTTGTCTCAAGAGATTTAAAAAATTTAATATTGTTGTGTTTAACTCCATCCTATTGGTATGCATGTATAAGAGAGCAACAGGTATACTAATAGTGTGGCAAAGAAGTAACATATGTCTTCTCTAGGGTCGGCGTAGCATTGGCGTTTTCTTTAATATTACCCATGTCTATATATAAGCGCCATTGAACACATCGTTTTATGTTTATGTTGGTAAAATTCTTGCATTCATTTCCCACACATAATTTAGAAATAGAGGTGCGTGCACATTTCCATGAAGACTGACGTTCAAATCCCAAGACTGTCATCGTTACATAGAAACAGCGCCTTCGCTTCGGTTTAGAAAAACTACACCTTTACGCTTAGAGATATCACCCGCATTGTTTTAGAACTGAGTTTATCTCGCTCTATGAATGAGAAATATATTCATTTATAACTTTTTTATATACATATGCATTGCAATAAAACAAACTTTAAATATTAACAGATGCTTACTGCAAAATATTAGTGAAAACTAACAAAATTGGTTGTGCCGGTTTTGCGATAGCGCGCACAGACAAACAAAAATTCTAACAACTACTTTTTTGGGTTCTATTGCGGTAACAAAAGCCCCTAATCATAGTTTTTCTCATAAATAGTTCTAGTACATAAAGGGATCAGTTAGAATTTTATTATATGTATAGATAGATACATGAAAACGACAAGTTAAATAATCTCATATATTCAGTCGAGCTGAAATCTCACTAAGCGTCTCTCGGTCGTCTAAATTGGATGTCAATTGGTTAGGTTAGGCCCGTACTGATGAGTTCTTTGTACGCGTGCGAGGCACGCGCTGCAGGAGTGACTTAGTGTACTTTAAATACGATGTATTATTGTATGGTACACGATTACAATAGTTTAACGGTAGCAACAGTTTTAATGTGCCATAATGATAATAATGTACTTGCTATGCTCTGCGTGTGAGAACTTGAATGGAAAAGGTTATGTTTAGCGGACTTTTACCTCCTTTTTTATATGATATAGTGGTATTACCTTTATTACCTATAGTATATATAGTAGATATAGTAGTATTACCTTTTTATATGATATAGTGGAGAAAATGGTATATAGTGATAACTTTTACCAATGTAGAGGGATGACAAGAGTTTGGTTAGTAGAACTACTAAACGCAATCGCCGCCTTCCGATCCTACGTCCCAATTACAGTAAACATTGTATGTAACATTTTTTGTAATAATAAATCTATTAAAGGACGATTACAGATTTTATGCTATTATTGAGCAACGATTTATAGCGTTAAAAGGTCAGATCATAAAATATGATTATTGTTTAAAGCAGGGTGCGAGGATATATATCAATCGATATATATCATGATATATATCCGATATATATCAAATGATTTTTTATGATATATATCAAATTTTATATTATTGAGTAATTTTTGGCGTTTGTTACTGTATTTCTTCTTCCCAAATGTAGATGGCGTTGGAGTAGAGTTAAAACATACTGTCTAATATAAGTTCTAATGCATAAATGGCAACACTTCTGCCGGCATTAATGCCGTCTGTCGTGTCAGAAAAAATTCTGTTATTTAACACATACAAATAGTTTACATGAATAATACAATAAAATAATAATATGGCTTTCATACAAAATGGATATATATGAAACTTTCCATATATATCGGATATATATCATAAATATCTGATATTTTGATATTTATAATAAATATCGGATATTTTCGAACCCTGGTTTAAAGACACATTCGACCAAGCGCGATTAGTCTTCTGTTTCTAGCCATTTTGGTGACATTCGACCAACGTGTAATAGTGAAATCTTGGATCATGATTTTGATGTTTTATACAATCCGCGACAAAGAAATTTATTGGTGCAGATATTCCGTGAACAATTTATTTCACTTTTTTCATTTATTTGATATTGGCAAAAAGCGAGCGCTAAATTATTTATCTGCCAGATTTAATTTCGACTTTCTGTAAGATGTGTACTCGTAACGTAATTTTGGACGCCAATCCGGAAAATCATTTGTAGGTTTTATTGCTTTATTGAATTGAATGGAATGTAATTGTCAATTTAGTGTGGCCGCGACCGGAACGATAACTTCGTATAAAACTATCATGTAATATATATATATCTTTAAGGGATATTTTCATGCAATCCATGTTGATGGGCCACACATTACACATGTATACCGCGAGCCTGTTTAATTAATATGCTAACGGCAATCGTGGTTGTTTTATCGTATTTTTTCTTGTGTTGTTGGTTAAACATAATATGTGTAGTAGGTACGTAGATTGTCGGGAGGTAATATTAACACATACATACACATGCTGTAAATATTTAAATCTTATAAAATCAAACAAATTATTGTATTATAACTAATCTCATTGTTAAAGAATATTAAAACTGAATTATTGTCGGTACTTTTCCGTTAGGTCGGGTGGGTGCAAGCGAAATATCTCCAAATAATGTAGAATTCCGCCGAATAAACCATAGATATCCGATACTCGCGTTCAGAGGTGGGAGTGGAGGTAGCGAGGAGAGAGGGTTCAGTTATTCCTCCTCCCAAAATCCCAAGTCTAGGAAATGTGTATTCTGTTTTTTTACCGAATTTCGAAATCCTCAAACCTTCAACCGTACTAAAATTTGATAACGTAAAAAATGTCGACGTAACCCCGCTCAGCGGGGTCACTTTTATCTGTGTTACCTAAGAAAGCCTTACTTAACCTAATGCAATCAATAGGTTCGTAAGATTATGTTGTTTATGAAGAAGACAGGAGCGAACACATTCGCGCGACTACGAGAGAAACGGAATGACGTTTTGTCATAGATACTTGGCAATTAGGCTCGCGTTTGGTTCACAATTGGCTTATTTGCGCCCGACTAACGGAAAAGTACCTCATTTTCAAATTAGATTTAGTTTTTATTAAATGATCATCTTATTTCATACTTTAATTAAATCATGGTACAAAAACATTGTAAAATCAATTCCGAATAGCTTATTAAGTTAGAGGAAACCTTTTTGTTCGTCGATTTTTGGTCCATCCACATCCAGGCAGTGCAGTCAACCTTGCTTGTTAACTGAACGTTCAGATGTTTGTGGGATAAAACAGCAAACCAGCATATACTTGGATGCTAAAAAGTGCGTCTCGAGTCTACAAAGTTTGCTACAAAATTACACACATTCCAACCACACTTGGTTGGAATTTCGTGCTTCCGTAAATGAAAACATGTGATAGACATGTATTCTTCAGACTATCACATGAAGTCCTTGAGGTATGTAAAGTGTGCCGACCCAACGATGGCTAACTCGGTGGACTGAGCTTTTAATCCTTTTAATCTGAGACACCTAAGGTCGAAGTTTATATTAAATTAATTCTATCGTCACATTGTATTTAGGCTCTCACGTGCCTTTGGTTGGAACTATAAGCAGAGGATTGTGGCGCACGCGTTTGTCTTCATTTAGGAGACATGTAGCACGGTACTGCTAAGATATTAATCGATTAGCGGCTAACCCAAGAGTTTGAAATTCTACCGAAAGACTGGCCAGCTTCAAAAATTTATATTTATATTGCTTTCAACATCTACTCATATTACGAAACATAAGCGCCCAGTTCGAAACTTAACCACTAACAGTCGATCTTAATACGGTCGATCACTTACAGCTGATACGCTGCGGTCGAGCTGTGAGCGTTTCCTATCTGTGCAACCCTTAAATAATTGGGGTATAGTATTGTAGTCTTATTAAGTAATTTATCTACGCTTTACATTATACCCTTATGTTTCTAGTCCATAACTGGTGACCACATCGACAAATGGTCGCCGGCTTCCTTGATGGAGATGGTACGTTATGATGGTGATTGTCTCAGCCAAGTGCTTATTAAAATGTTCATCCATCAGGACGATCGATCCGAAGCCGTGCAACCCTCGCACGCTGCAGAAACCGAAGCGCGGCGGCGGCTACCCGAAGGTGTTCCTCGGCGGCCTACCCTCCAACATCACGGAGACGGACCTGCGCGTGTTCTTCGGCAGATACGGCAAGGTCATGGAGGTCGTCATTATGTATGACCAAGAGAAGAAGAAGTCCAGAGGTCAGTGTGCGATTGTCGACTTCAAGCCTGTGGGCAAAGTACTGACAATTTGACGAGGTTTGAATCGGGTTGAATTTGATTCAAATCTAATTTCCCTTCCTTGAACTCGAGGCGGGAATGGGACTCGATGGGAATTAACTGTGAGCGGGACTTAAATGTCATATTTGATAACTAAAGTTACTTTTATTAGACAGTAATCAATACATTAATTAGTTTTTTAACACTGAAAATAATACTAATTAAATTATCGCTTAACATTTGAATGTAGGACAGTCTAGTGTATATAAAACAGTCCGGGTTCGGTGGAGTACGATTTTTATAAGAAATGCGACTTATAATCGAGAATGAATCAAAAATCAAACGAAGTTTGAATTTCTTGAAGTCGGTTGTCGCAAAGGCTACGGCCACATAATCTCGTCACCGCGATGTATAATATACATATAGAATATTATTTATTGATATTTGTTTAAAAAATATATTATGTTCTATGAAGTTACTCTTGACAAGATAAAAACTTTCCATTCTCTAATTTCCGCAGAAATAGTAAATAAATTAAATACGACAATGAGTTTGGTTTACCTACTCTCCGTGTGTCTGCATGAAAATCGTTACTGCATTCATATCCACGAACCATTAATAATGTAGACCGTATCAAGTGAGTTGTGAAGTGGCCACCGTGAGACTGTCTCGTGTGTGGTATCGATTGCCCGCGTCGTCACCTATCCTGTCGCCCGCATTGTTTGAAGCGTTGCCGGTGCGGGCGAACCTCGTTTGTCGTCCGTCTAGCTTGGGTCAAGAGCGCAGTCTACCAAACACGTCCTACATAATTATGCAGCTAACATGATTTTGTGGTGTGAGACGTGAATTTATTTGAACTAAATTCTTGAATCGTTGAAAAGTTTTTATTTTTGTTTTAATGCATTTTTGTGTCTGTAATAAATATATAATTATCCGGTATGTAGTATTAAATCACGTTCATAAATATATTCGTAAGCCGAAATCGCGTATTTATGTTGAAATTTATAATTGTATATTAGTTGGAGCCAGTGGGCTAGGTCTTGAAAATTTTAGATTCGACATAAAACAACAGTAGGTACAATTACTTTCATATTAATTAATATACAGCAACAAAACACTACTCGGTTCGCTTCAGTTCTTTCTTCGTTTTCTTTGTTTTCGGCAGCTTCCAACTAATACATTTTTGATACGTAGCATATCCACATCCAGGCAGTGCCATCGACTGTATCTGTTGTCGGTACGTTCAGGTGTTTGTGGAACATTACAGCACACCAGCATATACTCGAGTGTTCGATGCACCCGGAGTCTACACAGTTTGCAACAAATACTCTATTTAAAGCCCCCGGCGGTTTCAGTTTCTCTACAGTACTACTACTGCAGTGATCGATAGCGTTCGGTTTGATCTGGAGCACGCCGCCATGGTTTTGTACATCATCGGTCCGGTTGGTGAAATGAAACTGGCCCAAATGAGTAAAAAATAATCAAGGTCGCGTTTTGCTCAACTCTAGAGTGGTATTTAAAAAGACGCTTGTGAAATATTTAAAGTGAAACAATTTACCTGTTTGGTGTTTGAAGCCAGAAGTTTTACCAGACCTAAATAAAATTAAAAAAAAAGGTTTTTCATAGAATTGAAAGTCTTCATTTCATTCATAATTCAGTAGAATGTAGACATAAATATGGTAAACAAGAACATACCTGTAGATAATTTTTTATCGACATTGGTACAGATTTTTGTTTCGGTAAGGAAATGTCAGAACATATTTTTATTGTAGTTCTAAAATTAAAGCTTTATTTGATAATTTGTTAGTTAAATTCTACTTAATTATTTTAACGACACATTTAAATTATTTTAACCGATGTTTCGTCTACAATTAAAATGCTCCAAATGGGTCGTTTAAAATAGCGAAATAAGTAACTTGTTTGCAACAAACATTAAAATATTTTATCGCTTTGTTTATAGGCTTCGGATTCTTGTCGTTTGAAGACGAGCTCTCTGTAGAGAGAGTGACACAGGAGCACTTCATCAATCTTAATGGGAAACAGGTAAGTCACTTTTACTTTAAATCTCCTAAAATATTATTGCGATAAATTTTTACACTAAAAACATTATTCCTGGCGAATACTTAAAAGCATTTCTTGTATTTTTAACATAATATTCTTAATATGACTTAGTATATCTTGTTTTTCCTTTGGAATAACGGACTATACTATTATTTACATGTAGGTCAGTGAGGTAAATATTCAAGCCGTCCTCGCTTGGAATTTTTTTATTGGAAGTCTAAAAAGGAAGTATTTCCATCGGATTAGTTAGTTACAAATTGGGGGTTTTTTATATAATAATATTTTTGCAAAACCTCGTCAGTAGACTGTTTCAAATTTTTGAACGATATTCTTGCCTAAGAGTTATACAATTTAATTCTCTAAACTCCAGTCCTAATTACAGTTAAGGAAAACGTGTAAATGAATTACGTGTTTTTTTTTACATCGGTATAATATTTCAGATATAGTTGAAATATAACGGCTTGATATACCCGTAGTATATTTTACACGTCGAAAACAGATATTTCTTTATGTTTCGACAAGCCAAAATAGAGGCATCCGTCGTATATATTTAGTTCGTCACCTTTGATCGTAATTTGATCCACCGAACTATTTCATTTCAGAATAATTTTTAGCTTATACCTATGGTTATAGGCAGATATTAGTCAAATTTACTATCGTTGCGTTCAAAGGCAGTCGCTCCGTTAATTATCTCGTAGACGATTTAAACATCTAGATGAAATTAATTCGCTAAGAACGTGATTTTGAAGAACATAAAATCATAGAACAAAATTGAACTTACTTTTTTTTATCTAATTTCATAATTTAAGCCATGGCGCAGCTACAACTGTGATCAAAGTAAATAATTTAGTAATTTTCTATGAAAAGAAGTCTTATAATCATATGTTTGACCAATACGTTAAAGAAATGTTATATACCAAGTATTTAAAATTTGAACAAGTTGCGCTCGACCGGAAGGAAGCAGGACTGCAAGAACGTGTACGCGGACGGCCTGACACTTAAACATTAAGAATACCTTGACATTTCATTAGGAACTTTTTAAAATAATAGAAATATTTATTGTACCTGTTTTTCTATTTACTTTCTTAATTTGTACGCGGAATATTGGCCTCGTAAGCGGACATGTTGTTAATTCCACCTTGTATGTAATCATATTACACAAATAAACTAGTGATAGATTGAAAATTTTGTATAAAAACCACATCCAGGCGGTGCCCTCGGCGTGTGTTGTCGGTACGTTCGGATGTTTGTGGGACATCGAGGGGCAAATTTGCTATACTTGTTGCTCCCGTAAGCGACACAGTCTACACAATTTGCCACAAATATTTTACAAGCGTTGTCAGTACGTCTTTTTTATATCGTTTCTCGACAACTTTGCGTGTCTCTCTATTCATCAACACTGTCGACTAAAACATTAAAAATGTAAAAGCAATTAAAACTTTTACATATTAATAGAATCGGTGCACTGTGACACCCCTTTCACTTACTTCATGCGTATAGTTTCATAACATATTTAGATGTTATAATAGTAGTGGAAATGCAAATGCGCCCCACATTACAACCCCCGCATTGCATAACCCTTTAAACATTAAAGACGTAAAATTGTACTGTTCGCATTTACTTAATTCATTGCGGTTTTATATTCTAAATGGGGCATTTCGCTGCAGCGGTCCGTAAAGAAGATATACAGTCTGCCTTCTGCTCGCTCGTGAATTTGTACAAGTTTTATGTGGCAAGATAGCGCAGCGAAGTAAGCGCTGCATATTTTATATCGCATTCATAAAACAGATATCTTACATAAATCTATAGTTCGGTACTGTCCATAGTGCGCTCATAAAGTAACAAGGCTGTGAATCTTACAGAATATCTTGAGCTTAGTTTAGTTTCTCGCTTCTATACAAATACTCATTCAATAGCTGCCACCGCAATGGACAAGTGTAAGTCATGCGTAAAACATATTTCGATGACAAGTAACACTTGGCTTTTTCCTTGTGTTGCGTTAGGTATTCCATTGCAAAGGGTCACTTGAGGTCGTTCACGATGAGTAGGGAATACTTTACAGTTGTTGCACGATTGATCATACATATGATCATTGGTCATACATTATTTTAAAAACTTAACATTTTGGAACATGAAAATATATTATACAAATATATTAAGACGCAATATATCATATGCGTCATGAAATATCATAAAATCGATAAAACGTGAACATATATGTTTTGTTATACCAGCCTGAGTGGAGATTGACCTCTACACGGCAAGCACACTCACTGTTAAGTGAGCAAAGGTTGAATACATCATATTTAACCTAACCTGTTTAACTTACTGTGCACGTTCTTTGAACAGGTGGAGATAAAACGCGCGGAGCCTCGCGATGGCTCCGGTAAGCTGGGCTCGGGGTCCGGTGGTATGGGTGGTGGTGGCATGGGTGGAGCACCCGGAGATGCGCCCGCCGCTGGCCAGTGGGGCCCGCCGCAGGCCGCGCCCATCAACATGATCCAAGGCCACAACGGACAGATGGGCGGGCCGCCGATCAACATGCCGATGGCCGGCCCTAATCTGATGCAGGGGTGAGTGTCGAACTTTTTATGACTGGTGAAATGGGTACCACTTTAGTGAAAGTGGTCGTAACAAATAATGTCATAGAATAAATTTTTAGGTTAGATTTCATCATAAATAAAGAGAATAATTTTATCTTTCTATGTAATTGGGTTATAACTTTAATGTTAAGGAGCAGACAATTTGCATAATCGGTACAAAAGATGCATACTAGCTTTCTTGTTTCTGTTTGGCTGTGTACAATATATATAGTAGTGATCTTATTTTTTTGTTATATTTTGTCTCATTTAGTATTGTCCAAATAAACGTTACCTAGCCGATATGTAATAAGGTATTATGTTAGTATCCTTTATTAAGCTTAAATTCCATCTTAGTGTCATATTTAATTTTGCCGTGGACCTTCCATATATTAACAGTATACGTTTACCTCCAGCTATCAAGGCTGGGGCACGTCTCCAGGTCAGACGTCGTATGCAGGCTACGGCGCGGCGGGCGGCGGAGCTGGCCCGGGCAACTACCAGGGCTGGGGCGCTCCGCCGGCCCCTCAGGCGCCGCCGCACGCGCCCGCATGGCCCGCCACCAACAACTACACGCAGCACGCCCAGCCGCCGGCGCAGGGATACGGCAGCTACGGTACGTAGGCATTACGTATTGATGTAGGTTGTGTGACCCGTTCACACACACATGTTCGCTGTGGGAGTAGCGTAGATGCACACACTCACACCGACATTAACTACTTAGTGTTCAAATACAGTAGGCCGTAGAAGTAATAAAGTCAGTTGTATTTTATACTGTGTATGAATTTACATGACGCTGTATTTGATTAGTAGTGCCCCTGCGGAACGAACGAAGAAATCTATTCCCGAATTGGATATTTATTTATGTCACAAATAAATAGATTCTTAATTCTGATTTTTCAATGCCACCTGTAACAGAGTCGTTCTGGCATGGGATGACAACGGGATACTAGAATTTAATAGCCGTACTAGCTTATAGTTCAACTCCGACTCCTACTGTGTTTGAACGTACAATCCTTTATAGGGAATTCCCACGAAATCACCACGCCAGCTAACTGTTAACTTGAAAATGCAACCACACCTGACAGCCACCGCAAGGATAGTATTGCCCCAAGTGGAAGAAAGCCGCTTACACACAACATGGCGTCAGCTACAAATATATAACGAGTCCGCTACGCTACTGAACCTACACAACTTCACCAGCCTTACAGCAGCTATCCACACCCCCCGCTCACCCAAGACACGCTGCAGCGTGCGTATACTACACATAGCAATTGCGATGTATAACAATTGATATAACCGTTCCACGTGCTTCGCTACAGCAGATACGTTACGTGACCGTTTTACACTCTAGCCATGTTACGGATAGTGGTCGTTTACCGCAACACGTCGCTCCAGCAGGTACGGTACGTGTTGGCTTTACCCGTGAACCGACATGCGCATACGCTCGAACGCGACTTTTGTTAAAATTAAAAGTAGAGTACACCGGCTTCGTTGACGGCGTTTACTCAAATGCACACGATGTATGGTAATGATAATGGTGGCTTCCCGCGCTGCGGACGCTGCTGATTTTATGGACCTAACCACGCACGATATATTTCAACGGCTTCCGCTCGTGCGAGACTCGCAGCCGTCTCCTTATTACATTCGGTGTGTATTCGTTACACCATTACTATCGCCATTGCGCTGGTAAAGGCGAAGCGTCGATATGCATTTGTGCGGGCTGATGCGAAGTTACGCATGAGTTTGTGCCGTGGGAAGCCGCCATATGCGTACACGCAAGCTGATGCGTGCAGCGGTCGTCGCCCAACGTCAACGGACGTCAATATACATCAGCGGCTGTCTCTGTACGTCGACGGACGTCATTACACGTCAGCTGCACAGCCTCTCGTATTCGGAAACGGTGAAAATACCGCACGGAATTATATAAGGGCATGCGATTTATCAACATCTCTACGAACGTTGCTGGCATGTCTTGCAGAAGTTACGTGCGCGCACACTACCGAAGACCCGTCTATAACAATGGCCCGGTGTGAGAATTATAATGACATTTGCACCATAATCATATGTCTTAACCGTAATCGCCTCCAGAGTAGGTGCTACCACGTGTGTGCTCGGGACGCGCCACATAAGGGCGGTCCCGAGTACCACAGACGCTTTCTCGCTACGCAAGTAAGTAACCGCTGCACTCGACGTCACGTGTCGAATTTACGACAGATACGAACATATATGCCGCTTCATCTAATACCAAACCTCCCGTACGTATAAACGCATAAGAGGCACAATCAATATAGCTTGGGTTACATCGACCGAATCGAATTCAAATCACGCGGAAAACTTAACTGTTCGCTCGACAGTAAAATATATAACAGTAAGCTTGTTCCATTCAGAAATTAGAAAACTAGAGTTAGATAAAGAAATGCCAAGTCATAGCAGCGCTCCCCTTGCTGTATCGCTCCTGTTAGAACTAGTCGCATTTAGAGGAGTCGCCACCGTGTTTCCAGTACCACTGGCCGGTGTCGTAGAGAGCTATATAGAGGAATTAACGTAACTGTTGTATGTGCCACAGCCAACTACAGCTCCGCTCCGGCGGGCGCGTCGACCGGCGCCAGCTGGACCAACTGGAACATGGCTCAAAACTCCAACTCCACCGGATCCGGTTAGTCATTACGTACACTAACTTAACGAACGTACCCATCCATACATTGCGAACGGAGTGCATAGTTAGCGAGCGATTCGATACTTGTGGCGTTTGGAATTACGAGTGCGGTTAGGAGTGGAACGGTATGTCGGTTGGCATGATACACGTCACATTCTATCGTGTACGATTGGCGCACGTGGACGGGCGTTTGTATGTCATTCTGTGTCACGATAACGTTACTTTGGAAAACGGCAAATGTAAATCACATTGGTATATTTGGTGCGGTATAATTAGGATGTAAAATTAACATATTTTCGTTTTGTTATAAACGTTTTTCATATATTTTAAAATATTACTGCAATGATTACGTTGATATTATGTCACGGGTTCATATTTTATAGTAAAAATAGGTTGTACATACTCATTACTAGAAGAGTGTAACCGTATGGATTGCTCGGAGTCATACACAGTCTTGCGGGTATCTCATGCGAAAGGAAGTGATCGGAATTTGCGTCGTATTGGCACACTTGTACCGCGAGCTGCAACTGTCGTCTTAGTTGTACATACAGTTGGTTAAATGAACTGTAAGTATGCTGATACAATATCATTATAAGGAACACGCGTATAATTTTAATAGAAGTTCTATATTGCTACAGTGTTTGAACATTTGGTACATCTGTAGTATTGTATCTACTTTGCTTAATGTTTTGTTGTGAAGAGTAGTTGTTAATAAAATGAGGTAAAAATGTGTGAAATTTCGAATATTAAAACGCAACGTAATTGGTTGGAGAGAGAGAGAGAGAGAGAGAGCGAGAGCGCGACGTTACGTCATCGTACGCGATTCCACGTCGAGAAAATGTGTAATGGTGAATGTTTTAGTAATCTCTAGTTCTAGTTAATAATATCTAGCATTCGTCGTGTACTGCTAACTTATCAGTGGAAACCTTGACGACTTCATCTACAATAATTTCGGTCAGGTTTCGGGGTCAGTCTTGCTATGGGCTGTAACTACTTAGAAGTCTCAAAAATATTACTAACATTTTATTTGACACTAACGTGAACAAAACATTCATACAGTCGAGTATGCTGACGTCACGACGAAGCGCTACAATATGACAGCGTTTAAATTGCCCAAATTATCGCCCAACAACGTTACAAAATTTTTAATTGTAAACTAAACGTGATAATATGTAACACTAATATACAAAAACGTAGTCGCATTAATACATACTTTGAAAATTCGAAAAGAAGAAAGTAAGAATTCTTTCTTTTTTATCATTTCTTGGCCAACAACGCATCAGTTATACTATATAATACCTTTGGTGTTGCTGATGTCCATGGGCGACGGTGACCGCTTACTATCAGGAGGCTCGTCTGCTCGTACGTCGGCCATTAACATAAAAAAAAATGTTAATTTAAAAATCAATGTCATCGAACCGGCCTTTATTTTGATTAGTCTATAACATGGATGTCACCGAGATGTATTAAACTAACTCAATCTGTACTCTAGATGTATTTTTTGATATACAGATACATTAAATCTCACCGAGTCGTTTACATTGAAATATAGACGGTGTCACTTTGTGAGGTCACAATCGTATTAACTGATGAACAGCGTATTTATAATAATCGAAACATATTAATATGTGAACTTTGTTCTAGAGTACAAAACAATAAGTTTATTTCTTAATTATCCATTATAACGATTAATGTTATATAAACGTTTACATATTCTCACCACCGCACTAGGATTCCCTGTGTTGCGGGTGGCATGGACATACACAAATATGACATCACAAACACCCATAATCCGAGATCAAACATTTATCAGTCACACAAATGTCTGACCCGGCCGGGAATCGAACCCGGGGCCCCTCGCCTGGCAAGCTGGGTCACTACCAACCGAGCTATGGGGTCTTAATTATGTAAACAGTTTTTATTATGTGTATGGTGTATATATATTTCATTGATTTTGTTCCGTTTTACATAACGATATGTTATCGACCTATAGACATTATTTCTGATATCAAAGTGCGGAGATGGCGTTGTAACACACAAGTCGCGGCTCGCTAGTTATCACGCTATCACACTTCACACACGCACCGCACAAAAATTGTCGACAGTTTGGCTAGGCGGCGAGTCTGCCGACACTGCTACGTACGTGTCCCGGTTGTTGTTAGGAGTGTAATATTCTAACTGCTGATACGTCTCCTGTCGGCAGTTTTGGTTTATGGTATGTGATTTGACAAGATGAACTGGGACTCACTTTACTTTTAGTAAAAAATAGACAGCTTTTGATACAAAAACGCGCGATAAATACGCACGTAAAATAACTATTTATAGAAAAAGTTCGTACTCTGTTAATGTTCGTATTTTGAGCCATTAACTTCTTTGAGAGATTTAAATTAAATATATGTAGTTTTTGCTTACCTCAACGTCACCGTAATGTACAAATGTATAAATTTATTGAGTGTATACTAGTATAATTTAGTCACTCGCTAAAAGGTCGACAGTTGAGCAAGTATCCCGGAATCATTGTCATGTGCACATCTTTCCTTGTACGTCGCAAACCCTAGTCGTTCTATGTCAAAATCCGTCGTAGTGTGCCGTTTCGATAATCGCTTTTACGGCCGCGCGCCTGTGGCAATGTGTGTATTGTAAACTGTGTACATAAAAACAACGTTCGGAGTTTCAAGATGGCTATATTCGAATCCCGCCATTTTGTACTCAACTGAAACCCGATATTAGATTTTTTGTTTTGTTTTGTAGCCCTCATTACGTTGTTTTACAATATATGTGCTTCTACTACAGTAATCATCATTAGTGGGCATTGTCCAAATTGTTTTTAATTTTGGATTTGAATGTTTAATTTCTTTTGAATATGTTTTAACAAAAATGTAGGTTTATATTTGATTCATCGGATTAATCGATTTTTAGAGATTGAGTTATCGATTCAATTGTCAACACAATTTTTTTTGTAGTACCGATTAGGGATTTTCGATTTCAAATAAAATTAATGAGTTTTCCATGCCTGTGAATATTGGTTAAATTTTTTTAATGAAATTGACTACGACTGAAATAACAAGTATGACCGGTTTATTGAGCATAATTAAATAATTATTCGACGTAAACAAAGTGCCTCTGAAATGCCTCTTCGTGCACCTAAATGTGGCCGCAGGGACGAGGTACGAGTGGCGCACGCGATTGCGGTAGCGGTTGCGAGAGTTTGCGATTGAAACGAGAACCGACATTATTGTGTATAGTGCGACATCTGTTGGACGGACTCACCAAACTTACCAAAATAAGATGAATGTACACACATGGCAGACGATTGCAAGTGTTTGCCCTCGACTCCTAATACTTTTGGAGTAGACAAAAATATTTATTAAGTTGTTTCATATGCAATATAATAATAATCTTCCAATATAATACGAATGTATCTATTTACTTATTTAATTTTAAATTGCACGTATTTCTTTTGTATGGGATATAATTTGACGCCAGTACAGTCGTAGTACATTTCGTCGTCGATGTCAAATTCTACTTAACGTTAGAAAAAGTTCGATTGACCGGGTGGAGCGTTTAGAGAGTATATAAGTATAAGCTGTCATTTGATTTAACACAAAAATAGCCGATTTTTTTATTGGCCATAAGACCGCCCGTGAGAGAGACCGAGAAATGGAAAGATTTCACTATCATATCACGTTACTTGACAATACATAGTAGAATAATAATGTTTCCTTGCGTACATTTGTAAAAAAATACCTATCACGTGGGCAGATGAAAGCCAGATTAGAATAACTAGTAAGCTTATTTCTCGAAATCATCTTGTAATTTACAATGTTTAAAACATAGACAATGCTCATTATAACTGTACGCAAATAACACCGACATGCGACCGATACACGACGTAAAGGCGAGTCTGATACACGACGTGTGTCTTTTGGTCGGCAGGTTCGTACGTGCCGCTGTCGGAGAGCGGCGAGATGTACGGGCGCGGCGGCGCGGCGGCGGCGGGCAGCGCGCCCGCGCTCACGGGCGCGCTCTCGTCCGCGGCGCTCTCCAAGAGCTCCTCGGCGGACTACTCCACCTACCAGCAATATCCGCCCGCCTACCAACAGGATCAGGTATGACGCGCGAACACACTGACACATATGAGGACAGTCTGGCAGTTTTTTATAAATCGAACTATATTTGTTTACTTTGAATATTTTGTTTATTCGCTACATACTTGCGTCTAGATCAAATACATGTCTGTTTAGGCAAATTGGGTTATTTATCCCGGGGCCCATAGTACGGTAGCTGACTGAGCTAATAGATGGTACATTTTTTTATATTTTGAATTTATTGAAGCTTTAAAAATGCAACCTGCTTGAATTTTTGTATTGGTATTTTTTTGTTGTAGCCGCCGCTGCTAATTCTCTGCCTAAAGTGGATAGACAGCCCTGATGAGTTACAAATAAATCTATACCTATTTGTCCTTAAACAGTATGTTAAATAGCTACCTGTGAATAGAAAGACTTAGATTATTATGTACGTTTAATTGGAGTTCGATTTATAAATACGAGCCATAAACAAGGGTAAAGTTCGTTTTACTGTAATATTGACGGAATGGAATATGGCTTGTTGTTGTGAATTGTAACAAATCTCAAACGGTTTTCCGTTTTTGGTACGTAAACTTGTAAACTTTTGAGATGGTTTACGGGTGCCCGTTCAACGTATGTCACTTACAAACGTACGTACAAACATACAATAATACAAAAAATATAAAATTTCTTTAGTATAAAGTAGATGACGGTTCATAGCCACAAAAAATTAATAAGAAAATAGACTTGTTATGTTTGTTAATGAATTGCGTTCCATCGATAAGGAAGGCAATAAATAAAAAAAATACATTATTACATTCCGTAACCAATATTGTAGTAAAAGAACTTTGCTCTTATACACGTGTAAATAACAAGCCGAAGGATTAAAGACGCGGGCTCGCACCGGGTCTGGTGTTGAGCGAATTACTGGTATACTGTCCTGTATCTATCTACGTTCAGTTGACGCCCGACCCGACGTGTCGGCCGTGTCAGTCTTGCTTTATCATTTTGCCGCTTTAATTTAAGTTGTATACTCGTAAGCGTCTTCTGCCAAAAGATTTTATTTTTTATGTCAGATAAATGTTTTATTTTGGCGGAGGTGCATTGTTATTATCCATTAAACTTAGGTGTTTTGTTACGTCATTGTAGCGTTCCTTTAGGACATTTTTAAAGAGTTTCTCACAACATTTACGTACGCGTTACGTGCGTGCTTTAACGGTCGTAATATTCACGCCGTAGAACATGTTATAATGACGTCACAGCACGGTACCTGCATTCCCCAACGACCTAGCATGAACCATTATATTGTAATTTACATTTGTATTGGAATGATTTGCCTGTATTAACTTTGGTATGATTGTGGTTCGCGTTAGGTTGGACGTTCATCTTAGAATTAGCTATGGAATTTCTCTGGAAATCGCTAAGGAATATCAAATACATTTTCGACATTGATGGATAATTTTCAAAAATGTATTTGTTCCTAACGGTGTTTGATTACGCTTATTTTTGCTATTGACGCTGTTTAGTCCAATCGTAATTGTAATCTGTCGTCCGAACTTCATTAAATTGTCATTTCTTTACACATAAATTCAGTAAAAGATATTCGTTCTCGATTATATGTCTTTGTAAAATGCAATTAATATTTATATCGAAAATTCTGACGTCGCATATTTAAGACCTTTGACGAGTGCAAAGGTCGCAAATACGATTGGCCGGTTTGACCTTTTTTTCTCTGGTAAATTGCAGCATCGTGTTTCAATAAAACAAAACTGTGAAAACGATAAACAGTAGTCAATTAAAATTGCAATTGTTTGTGGTTTGAGACACGAGCTGTGGTGTCCTTCGGTAGTTACGGCCGGTCGCTGGAATATATCGGTTTAATTAACGCTCCGTTGTGCGGTGGATAGATTCAGATTCGATTGTAGCCTCATCTCGCGTTGCACCGACACTTATTTTCGAGTCTCGATTTCTTTATTCGACTGTTTCTATCCACTAAAGATAATAGACATCGTAAACAAATATTACTGCCGGTTGCCTCTGGGATAAGTGATATGGCGCTGATATTCGAACCTTGTAGATCAACGTCAAGTGACTATGATCACTTATCCAAGATGCAGTTGTTATCACATTCTCGCAGTGAATGTTTGATGCATCTTACAAAAGTACAGCCAAGTTGAGTAATGTTTATTATATATTTTGCTCTAACCCTCGGGGCTTGCATCCATATCCTCTCCCGTGTTCCCCAGTATTCCACCTCGCTTTTCTTGATTTCGTCCCGCATCCAGTTCTACCTTTGTTTGTCGTACGATTATTACTTTGAAAGAGCGCATGAAAGACCAAATAATAAAACCCCTCCCCCCAGTCGTCGAAAGAACGTTGAATGTGTGAGCGATCGAAGTGAACGGCGCGCGTAAGTTTCGTCGCTAGCTTCAATTTGGTTGTACTTGACTCGAGTTTGTTTGCGATTCACGAATGAGAGCCCGGCGAGTACGACACACCGGTGAAAGAGCGAAATTCAGCGAAAACAACTGTCACTCGAATGCAAACAAACGAGCGAACGAGACTTACAGAAGGAATGCAGCATGAGATCGTACCATACAGTCCGTAATTAGTTTGAATCCTGCATCCGTGTGCCGTGTGTCGTGTTCCGATGTACACCCGACGCTTGTTCGCGCGTCGCCGCTCGCGTGCATGTGGTGGCGGCGAGGTTGAATGTGCGATGTCTTTTTGACGAGCTGTGTCGCGGCTATACTGCGGCTCCGTCGCACGCCGCTATCCATAGTGAAAAATCAAGTTTCGCTGAAGGTCTCTCATCACCACTCCCCATCCCTCCGACGGTCCCTCCCAACTCATCCGCCCTTCGCCCTCGGGGATAATTCACACGCTTTTCGCCCGATCCATCTTCACGCTCTGCGCTACTTACATAAAACTGCTAAAAGAACGATCAGAAGTATTGTGGCGAGTGGGACTTGATGTCTTGTAATTCTTCTTTTCCAGTTGGTCGATCAGGGCCCACAAGAGTGGCTCCTCCAGAAAGACAATTAGAGATAAGGGTGGGTTCGGATGAGGGAATGTCGCGAAACTGGGGATTTCTCACTATGGACGGTTCGATTTTAGCGACGATTACGCGGGCTCACGTAAAGGCATCGCACCGCACTAGACATAAGCTTACTTTAGTTCCATTTTATATTCATGTTGCATTTTGTAGTCGTGCGAGATGATTCAATCGCTTTGTTTCATCTCAACACTTGTAAATTGGCATTTAAAGTACAAATTAGTAAAATTTGGATTTTTCATATTGTTACAGGTTCATTAATAGATAATTTTAACGATAAAATAATATTAAGAGCTGTACTTTAAGTGTTCAGAGATGATATCCGGTTATTATGTTAAATGTAACGAGAGAACATATATATACAAAATAGCCGTGCCGTCGCGGGAGTGATGACGTTAGTGGGCTGCGAGTAGACGATGGCAGGAAACCCTGAGCCTACATGTAAAAAGTTCACTGTCTGATCTCCCTCAGTCGGCACGCGGCGCGTCCGTCTCGAAGCTCCGCCTTCATTAATTCGATAGATTAATATTTTTGTATTTTGCACTTTAAAACTCACACGACAGCCTCCGAATTTATAAAGACCGCATCGGTCGGTGGCTTCGACCGGGCGCGCCCGCTAGCCAAAACGCCTTACGGTTTATCGTCAGATAAATCAGCTACATAAATTACACAAAAGCAGTTACATAAATTTACCTCATATTAGTGATCAATCGGAACTATTTAAGATTAAATTTGACGACAAATCGTCCGGCCACAACCGGCCGCCGCGAGATCGACCCCATCGAGGCGTTTGGATAACAAAACTTTTCCTGTATTGAATTGTATCATCGTTCGTCGGATAACTCGCGAGTATCGCAATATGAAATCGGTCGGGGCGGTCTCTCGGCATGGTCGAGTAGCTCGTCTACATACATACTGGGAGCGGCGTACGCTCCGCGGTCGGTCGGTGGTCGGCGGTGTAGCGCGCGCCGGCTTCGAGTGGTAACGTGTCTCCCGGGCGCTAGGGCTCCTCGTACGGCGGCGGCGGCTCGCGCGGCTACGGCGCTGGCGGCGAGTACCATTCGGCGGGCGCGCAGCCCCCAGGTGTGCACGCGCATCCGCATCACGCGCCTAAACACTTCAACGCCAACGAGTTTACGAAGGAGTGGCCTGCCGCGTAA
>PDGT01000048.1:461554-549897 GCA_003671415.1 Megathymus violae | reverse complement strand
CCGCCCATGCCCGCGCCCTGGCACGCTGCGCAACCACCGCGACCGTTCGTGCGGTTCGACCGGCAACAACCACACGCGTTCCAACAGTTTGCTCACCCACAACGAATGCCACAACCAATCGTGCAACAATCTCATGCATCTCAAATGTTTGCGCAGCGTACTCATGCTCCTCATCAATTTGCGCACCATATTCAAACTTCTCAATCATTTGCGCAACCATCTCATGCATCTAAGTCGTTTGCGCAACAACCTCATGCGTCACAGTCGTTTGCGGAACAACCTCATGCATCACAGTCCTTTGCGCAACAACCTCATGCGTCACAGTCCTTTGCGCAAGAACTTCATGCATCGCAATCGTTTGCGCAAGAACTTCATGCATCGCAATCGTTTGCGCAACAACCTCATGCGTCACAGTTGTTTGCGCATCAACCTCATGCATCGCAATCGTTTGCGCAACAACCTCATGCGTCACAGTCGTTTGCGCAACAACCTCATGCATCGCAATCGTTTGCGCAACAACCTCATGCATCACAGTCCTTTGCGCAACAACCTCATGCATCGCAATCGTTTGCGCAACAATCTCATGCATCGCAGTCGTTTGCGCAACAACCTCATGCGCCTCAATCATTAGAGCAAACTCACGTGTCTCAATCTTTGGCGCCACACGATGAGCAACAACAGCAAAATTTCGCGCACGAACACTCACTCGCGCAACAATCATTCGCAACGCATTCACACGTTCATCATGTCGAGGGAAATCCTCACGTGCCGGATAGTTCAGTGCCGCGGCAAGTTGCACCTGATGATGTGGCGTCTTCCTCGAGGGTTCCGGAGAGCTTTGCCACTCATCAGATAGTGCCTCGGACAGACGGGGGGCCCCGCGGGCAGCCCCAGCCGCAGCCGGGTGATCTGCAGTCGTCCTCGGCCCGCTGCATGTACGGACGGATGACTTTTTACATTAACACGCCGAGCATGAGCGCTGTTTTTAATCGTAGTTGGTTCACGCGCATCTGATCATAAATATTATTCACGTTCACGTCGCTACCGATAGATATGTGGTTGGTTGCCTCCGTGCCGGAGTGGTCGGCGGTCCCGACGGTACCCTGCTCCACGCACACATCTACGCGCGCGCGCGCGCGCGCGGGCACGTACACACATTGTCGACACTGTCTCGGCCTTTAGACTGACGACTCGACCGACAGTGATAGAAAGATATGACTTGAAAACGTTTAGTTTTGTTGATCCCGTGACCGCTTCGCATCCATTGACATTCGAAATTATACCTCGATTGAAGTACCGAGATGAACGATTCGATTTTATGCTTCGTTGTAGTTGAAACGTTGATATTTTGTACGTTTGTGCAAGCCGATTTGAACGAAACGTGTCCTAAACGACTATTTACTTTGAATTAAAGCATTACAATACAATACTTTACGCACATACAACTGTAGGTGGTTTACATTGAGGTGTGCCACGGACGGACTACATCAACACAAACCCACACGTGTAATTAATTAAGGACGTTATTTTTTGTAATAACAAATTTATATCTAAATTATAATCGGTAAAATGTCGCTTGTCAAATGGATAGCTAACGGCTAGCGGTAGTCACCGCATCTCTGTTCACACGCCCCCGCGGCGCCCGCTCCGGGACGAGCTCGCGTGACGTCACAACCATACGACGTCACGTCACGATCACGAACACTTTAATGTTTATCCTTGAATGTGGGCTCTTTTTGAAATTTTGTCTTTTACTTGATACTTTTTTCACATATTGTCAATTATTTAGTTTGGGAGTGAAATGATTTCTTTTAATGACATCATACGATGAACGGTGGGATCTCGCAATTCCGTGTAGTGGTGATGTTACAAGGTGTACGGTGGCGACGCCGCGCCGCGCCGCACATTTGACAGACGTGTTAAACAAGGCCAACTTAGGAAAATGACCTAAAACGACTTAACTTAAGCTAATAACTTGTATAAATATTTGGTATATATATCGATATGTATGTTTAATATTAGAATTTTGGTTATTGACCACCCACTAGACTTAGGAAAATGGTAGGGATATAATGAAATAATTATGTGTTAATATTTAACAAAACATACTATGACTGAACGTGATTTTAAATATTTTTAATTATCCCGCTATTTAAATGGGAACAATTCTGTATAAATAATATTCGTAATTTTAATTTGTTTCTTATATGGATTTTAGTTTTTTATCGCAATGTTTTTAAGTTGATAAAATAATGGAATTTATACGTTAATGAATTAAATTTACCTGCCAAATTGTTACGAGCAAACGATAATGATATATGTGTTAAGTGTATGAAGCTCAAGCATTTAGGATAAAGAATCGCGCCCGCGCTCCGCGCCCCACACCCCGCACCCCGCGCAGACCCTTGTACATATAAATACTTCTCGTGTAAAGCATAATTTTAATCAATTCTCTCGTCACATAGTGTTAAAGTTTTAATTTATGTGATCGCCAAATATTTTTAAAACTGTATAGAAGAGGCGGCCGGCCGCCCGCGCGCCTTTCGCGCCGTTGCGAAGTGAGTTATAATTTAAAATAACATTGTTAGATTAAATTTAATGTTAGTCCTTTACTGTACTATATCGCTCAATCATTTGACCGATCGACTGATTAAAATTTTAGTGATAAGCTAAGTAATGATCGCCGTCGGCGCGTCGGCGCGCGGCGGCCCCTAGCTAGCGTAACGTACTGACTCATCCTGACACTTAGACTATCCTCGGGTGCGTTCCTTTACTTGATAATGCGTAGGCCCGCGCCGGTCGCGCGGCGACTAAGTTTTTATTAGACGAATCGTTGACACGAATGCATAATTTGATCGTATAGTATAGGGTTATTTAAGATCGCACCATAAGTAAAATATAATTTATCTACGACGAGTATCGTGAGGTGTAAGAGAATAAATAAGTGACGCGGTCCGGCGAGGGGTGCGGAGTATCGAACTAACACTAAAAACATAGCGAGGTCGCCTTTACATATTGTGATGTTTCATAGTTAACGCGCATGTTGGTACATTTCTATTAGCTGTAAAGTAACATAACACTCGACTGAAATACGGATCATAATTGTAGGATGTTGAAACTCGTACATTTTAAACAATATTATGGAGTAATAATATAATTAATAATTAAATGACGTCGGTGCCTGAACTGCCCTCGTAGGTTACGTGTACGTCGCGTCCACGTAGCTCCCGGTCGTTCCTATGTTAGTTAGGTTAGTCTCTGAATCCATTCCCTGTACGTGACGCCCGCCCTGTCCCCACTCCACGCTCCTCCGTTCGCTCGCACGTATCGTTTCCATCACTTCTGTAATACTTTCTCACTGTAGGTTTAACGTACAACCACCGATGCGGCGACATTGTTCACGTGTTTTATAATAATATTAGGAAACGATGCCTTACAAAAAGTTAAGTGAATATAGAGATGATTTATGATTATGTTATTTTCAGTGATATTGAATTAGCACTAAGGTGGTTTAGATTACGGGCTCGGGCCCCACTCACAAACCTTCGGAACAATTTAATAAGAACTTAGTTTGTAATGTACCGTCGTGGCAATTTTTCTAAGTAACATAAAGAGTATAATTTATTTAAATAAAGTATGATATGTATTAGAAATTTTAGATTTATTCAACATTAAACTTAGTGCAAATTATTGTGAAAAATCGATTGATACTATTTATATGGGTTTTTAATTATTATTATTATTATATAGGTGAAGAACATTAAAATATTGGATGAATTTATTAATTAAAATAGTTAGCAAAATACAAATACGGTAAGACTCGTTCGGAGGCTGGTCTGTCAAGTGTGCCCGCGCCGGCGTCCGCGCTCGCTCGTGACACGCAACTATGCATTTTATATTACACTGAGTAATATCGACATAAGATATATACTGTATCTTAATAATAATGTTTATGGAATAATATTTTAATCATGGCTTACTGTAGTACTGTTGTGTAGTTAACCTTTCGACTCTTGTTTGTATTACTTTATACTTATATAGTGTACGCGGTTTTTTATATGTGTATGTTTATTCAGTAGCATCATGTATGTGTAAAATTGTTACACGACGTTTGCGCGCTCCATCAATAAAGTTATGATCGTAATTGACTAATTATATTATACTATATTATATTACATTACATTATACGACACCCCCCCTAGTGTTAACGTTAGGTTAGCAACTTACTCTTTTTTAAGTTGATACCGAAAGTGTCGCCGTCCGCCGTCTCCGGCCGACGGCGGTTCTCGAGTTATTTTAAATCAATGCAGGTATTATTAATATATTTACACTAGAATATGTAACTATTATAAATGTAATTATTGAGACACATTTTATCGTAAATAAATAAATTGCACGGGCTTTACAGTTAATTATAACATTAATTATTATAAAACTAGGGCAAGTTGTTATTTATTTCTGTTCGATTTATAAAAAAATTGATGTTAATTATTTTTTAATCTATATTATTCATTTATAGTGGATAAAAAGTACATATTTTCGATTAGAATACAAAATTGTTAGGTGAAATATCGACTGATGTACAATATTTAAAATAATGATTACTTACTCAGTATATAAGTTACTCGGCGCTCCCCCCCATCCCGGGACGCAATATTTACTCTTAAACAGACTTGTATTAATTTCGTATAAAATGTAATTAATCGGAAGCGGCGAACGCGCCCTCGCCACCGTATGTTACGCACGTTATGATGTAAGACTATTATCTAGGTTCGTTGTAATGTAATACTAGCCTAGCCTAGCCCTAGCTAGCGCCCGCCCGCGCGGGTCCCTTTATGTTCGTATATAAAAAGGAAAATTATGATAGACTTACATGAGCGTCCTTGATTCTTTTTTTTTTTACATTGATTACCTAATGATAATTAGTTAATTACGGTTTGAATTAGTAATTTTAACCGAAGCACTAAACTAAGACGAGAAGCTTGTACGCGAAGAATATTCGATGTAATGATTAAAAGTGCTATCACATAACATTACACTTAAGGTTTTTTGAAGTAGAAATTATGCATTATTCTTATTAGGTATTTTGGGTATATGTTAGAGTTAGTTATAACTGGTAACATAAGTATGTAGTTTGTAATGTAATGGAAAAATAAAACGGTTTGTCGTAGTCTCCTATTATTAAGCTTCTTCTATCTTAATCGTTTAAGTAATACTACTGTTTGAATAATTAAAATATTAATATTACCACTGCAAATATTTGAGATATCTTATGATGAAATATATATCTACTTTAAGGACATTATGAAACGTAGATAATTAAAAGAAATCAAAAATTTCAAAATAACACTGGCATTTTTAATGTTTGAAACCAATCCCCCTCTAGAATAAAGAACCCGTCGAACTGATCGAGTTATCATAATTTTTGTTTTTATACTCTCTATTATGATCCATAATAGTCTTACACAGAAAGACAATCGAAGTCCATACTCGAATGGAACGTGGGCACTGCCGTTTCCATTAATTATATTACCGATATTAACGTACCAACTACCTACACTGGCCACTGCATGCTCTAACTCACCCACGGTAATGTATACTTGCAGCGTCACTAACCAACACACGAGGTAGATGGTAATCATTTCATTGTATACTGTGTTCACGCTAGCTAGCGGTTTCAGAAGAGTCTGTAATGAAACTATTCCCTTAAACTGTATCTGTGGTTCTTAATAACATTAATCGGACTAACATTACATCTGCCTTGTGTCCCGGAATTGAACGAGGTCGCTGACCCGATCATTTGAAATAAATTGAAGCAGAAATAGACATTGGACGTAGTATTCAATCACTCGCATCAACGATGCCGTAGTTGTTAGTGTGTAACGTTAATAGTTTATGCGACAGAGGGCGACAGCGTCGTTGGCAGCGCGGGTAGTCCGAAGTTTCCACAGATGCCGCAGCTAGGCGATGCTATAGGAACTCCGCCACAGGTTATCATTTATATAGTTTAGAACTAGCCCAATAATATACTTGTACTTTTAGTGGATTTTAAACCCCAGTAACATCCTTGTGAATTAACTTAACGATCCCTCGATAGTATCCAATTACAACCCGAAGGTCCCAAATCTAACGCGACTCACACTGGAAGTGCCCACGATTTAGTTTAGATTGCGTAATGGAGTATGATATATACAGACTGAGATACTACGATTTCTATTTGAGACCGTCAGAAAACCATTATCATCCAGGTACCCATGATGTATTGCGGCGGGATGGTGTCGCCACAGCCGTCCTATTGTAACGTGTCGGATATATCCGCTACTGCATCAGGTTTCCAATTTTTGACATTTAAATTGTATTTTCATATAAATCACTGTCGCTAGACTAGTAGTAGCGGCCCAAAGTACTGTTTCGAAATAGAACGTCATTTAGCGGACAACACATTGAAGTATTGCGAGGTAATAATTAAGAGGTTAACACACTAGACAGATTTATTTAATTCTAGTAACGCGTCTCGAAATAATGTTGAATATTCATTTCTCTAGAGCGAAGTCGTTATGTCGCAGAATAGTCAAAAACATATTAAGATAAAGAAAGTCAATCTAAATTGTAATATTTTTTTTTATGATATAGTACGGCAAATTATAATTAAAGTTTTGTACGATTTTGTCTTTTAATCACTATGAAATATACAAGTTGTTTTATGCACTAAAATTATTACAATTATATGCCTTCACAAAAAAGGCAAAGACAACTGTATTTTTCTTCATCATTAATACGTACATTTGATCAGTGACTTCGTCCCAGAGAAACGAATTAGAATTTCACATAAGTAGCAAACCAAACGATCAACTTGTAGGTATATGAACAACTAGGTAATAACTGTCCTTTTAGAATAACTATTTATGGTCGGTGGCGACAGGTGCGTGATGCGGTGAGTGTTTTAAATTATTACTACAGCTTCATTACAGTAATATAATGAATTATCGCTTAAATACATTGCTGATAAACTGTGAGACTAGATGCGAGGTGTTGATTCGTGGTTCTGAACAGGTGAGGACTACGAGTACACGGGCGGCTCGGGCGACGGATACCAGCGGTCGTCGAAGCGCAGTCACTCGTCGGGCGCCACGCCTGCCAACTCGTATCACCCTTATCGCCGCTAGCGCCGCGTGACGTCACGCACACGTACTAACAACATCGACCTCGTCAATAATACACTTCGCCGGCTAAAGCCGACAAAATACTGACTGAGGTTCGATACGTCAGCGATGGGTAATATTGATATACAGTTATTTTGTACAGGACGAGTTGTCCAGTGTATCGTTATTGAGATCAGTGTCCACACACTGCGATGCTCCTTAACGTAAAGCATTGAATCTAAGGGTCTGACTTTGGCGTTAGGATTCGTTCATCGATCGGACGTGACGTCTACTGCAGATGGTTAATACTTAAATTGTGTTTGTTGTGTAGTGTTATTGATGATCTGTGGACTTGGTTTAACGTCAATTGTTTGTATTATCTTAACTGTTATTTATGCAAGGTACTTTTACAGTACGTAACATATATATTGCAGAGTTCGTTTGTAGGGTAGAAACATAGCGCCTTCGATTCAATGCTCTTGCGTTAAAATACGTCAACATCTATAAATTTATCCGAAATCACTGTTATTGTATACTACTTAATAATAATATTCCGGATCCCATCGCCATGGAAAAAAACGATGACGTCAGCTGCGGAGTGGCCGGAACGGCGTAGTGTAGCGCTGTCCGACGGCTGATCTACTGTAAAATAGTTTAAATAATTTTCTACACGAGCAATCATTGGATTTTTAAATGTATTTACGATACCGCTGTGGAAGAAATGAGATTACATATGGCGACGTCGGGACTAGACAGTTACACCGCAAAGCTGCACGGTAAATTTGTTACCTCACAGCGGATCACGTGGTCAGATTATCAAAATGAGGGGTTTAATCATAACGGGTAATTATTATGGTAAATTTGACCATAACAAAAAGTTCGATAAACCGTAGTGTTTACATTGAGTGGGCTCAGCGCGGTGTCAAGTGAATTCGATCTGTGAAATAACAGAATTCACGTGCTGTTTTTTTGAGTGGCCTCACAGTAGAACGTTTCGCTGTCGCAACGTTTCTTATACGCCGCGGTTCGTCATTAGTTGTTAGAAGACACTTTCTATTTTAGATGTAAAGTATTTGTATGCCGTAGACTCTATAGGCGTTTCGATCATATTGAAATGGAAATTACTAGTTGTAACTAATTCCTTACTGACTAAAATATATTTTTGATATCAATATTTCCGCTTACGGGTCGCAAACTAAAACTATCACAAATTTTAATGAAGGAAAAATTTACATATTGTAACAGGCTTTAACTTATTAGTTCCGAATTTCAGAGTAATTGTGTCCGTACATCGTGTGAACCATTTCGATGGTTGGTCCTATGATACGATGTTAGTTAAGATTAACTTATAGGTGTATCATCTGTAGTTGTTCGTGAGCGAGCGCGCTCCGGCGATCGCGGATATGCATTTATGGTAAATTGTATAGTGGTATGTCCGTAATCGCAGTCGCCGTGCTGTATATGGAGTCCGTTCTTCACTGTATTCTATATTGTCTTGGGTTGCGTCATGCTCGCATTTTTTTTTTGTAAAAGTGCATTGTTCTCGTCTGACATAATTGTATGTATTTTTTTTTTGTTTACTAGAATAAAGATACTAATAACATTAAGTTTTATTTTAAATTCGGTATCGTGATGTTCAAGCGAGCTTCGACACGGCTCGCGAGCGCGCCGCCCCGCGCCCCGCGCCCCGGGCGGAGCCGTCGTCACCGTTGTAATAAAACATGTTTTTTTTTATAAGCAATCTTTATTTTTGAAGTATATATTAAATTACATTTTTTATCGAGAATAGGTAGGCCATTTTATATATTAATAATGTACCGTTAAAATTAAACTACATCGGATAAGTAAGCACAATCGGAAGATCGCCGATGTATTATTAATTTGTAGCTTTAATGATGGAATGTAAAATATAAACCAGTGTACATTATATATTTCTTAGTATACTTTATACGATTAACATCAAACTGCAGGAGACCAGGAGGACGCGGCGTGAATACTACGTATTACGTTATATTATTTTAGGCGGTTAAATTAAGACGTTTCATGTTTAGCACGCGTTAAAAATAAGTATTTGTTTTACTTTAAATAACTACATGGACCATAAAGTGTTAACATTGTTAATATACCACCTACACACTTTAAAAATATGATTAAATATATCTCTAAGAAATCTGAGTTAGCTTATAAATAGTATAAACATAATCATTGGAATTAATTAGCGTTAGCTATAAATTTTCATGTGAAATAGTTGGAATAAATTTTGAGAAGAGAACTTTCATTATTTCTTAAATTAAGGAGTTGACTGTTCAATTTGTGATTACCGAGTATAGTTCGCTTTGTAACAGCGTGGTGCGGGCGACACGTCATGTCGACAGAACGTAACCTAGCACGAGATATACGCACTTCCTGTCAAAAATCACAGATAAATTACGTATAATATGAAGGAAATGGGATATATAATACACTTTATAACGTAATAAACATTTCCCCAGGTTTGAAAGTTATACTCGCAACGAGACTACGAATTTAGGTACTACGAAGAATCTGTTGGTTGTAATGTAATACTGTTATTAACCTAATATAGAATTGGGATTTAGTTGCGAGACGCCAAACTAGATCAATTTTTAAAAAAGAAATCTAATTAATTTAGAATCAATTTTAAACTTACATTTCAAAGAACTGTCAAAATGTTAAGACGTCACCCGCACCATGTGTAAAAATACATTAATTGACAAAACTCTATATAATCCAAGTAATCTTATCAGTTATAAAAGCTTAGACATTTTTGTATAAGAGTGTGCAAACCTTTAAACTGTAAAGTGCGTAAAATATCGGAGAATAACAATTAAAAAAGGCTAAATTTTAGCTTTATCTGAGTTCAATGAACCCACAACCTTAAGGCACTAAGACAGAAAGCAATCTATAATTATTATTAAATAAAATCATTTTTTTTAGTATTAAACGGTAATTCAAATGAAATCATACCTTATTTACGTACATCAAGATAGGTAAATAACATGTAATATAATTATTAAGTTCATACACACAACGGTTGTTTTTACTTTTACGAGGATTACTTTAGAATAAATACTATTCCAATAAAAAGTGATAATTGGAATACCAAAAATGGAATGAATAAAGATCTACAATGTTTCAGTCTGGTATAATCGTATTCATTATTTCTACAATACATTACATCAATGAAACTGATATGATGTTTTGAGAACACTTTGTATGTCCATTATCTTACGTGACCTTAACCTTAGGATGATGTGCAATTGTTTTTTTTTATATATCTCAGCCCTTGAACATTACACTATGCAGACGCTGCGCCTACGCTGACTACACTATTGGTTTGTTAAAAGACTGATGTTCTCCGACTGTTTGTACACGTAGACCCATTCGGGATTTATGTACACTCGAAACACAATACAAACATAAATATTAGTGAGTTCGCCGCACGTCTAAAATCTACATATAATAAGGGAAGATGAAATAATATATTTAATATCCTGAAAAATGTTTGGTGCTTCTGCCAGAAGTCCAGCGTGAAAACAAATTCAAATTCAACATACACATGGCGGGTAGTTAAATATGACCCCGTAGCCCAGTTGCTTCTGAGTGACCTTACGCGTCCCGGACACAACAGTTAATTTTTGTGACAGATATATGTATGTTTGTCCTTGGGTCAAGGGTGTTGGTAATGTCATTTGTTTACGTCCATACCACCGGTAACATAGGCATCCCAGTGTGGGGGCGTGAGTTTGTTAATTATTTCGGTGGCCCGTAGCTTTACGGAGTAGCGTCGGGTTCGCGGGTAGTGACGTAGCTGGGCACGTGTTTGTGTCCGCTGGCAGCGACGACGGTGGTGGTGACAGTGGGCAGGTGCAGCTGGGCGCGGGAGTCGGCGCGGGGTCAGGGCGCGGCGGAGTGGCGACGCGCACAGTTGGCACAGCGGCACGCTTCGTCCCGCGCACCCCCCGCACCGGAGCTCATCCCTGCGCCCGCCTGCGCCGCGCGGTAGCACAGCTCACGGTAGCGCGCACAACCTGCTCGCGTGTTGTTGTATTGTTATGGCGAATGCACAACAGCTGTGCTGTGCAGTAATTCTGTAACCTCGATTGATTCCGTGGTGTTAATTTTTACTTTATGTTTGATTCATGTACCATATCTAATATTGAATATTTAACTCGGCAGAATCGGTTATGAGATTGATCTAAGAGTTAATAGATCTAGATTTTTTTTTATTTGTTTCTCCATCGAACAACTTGACGTACGGCGGGTATCCATCCTTCTACGTAGTGAATATACCACCTTTACGGACGGCGCGGTTTGCGTCGTCATTCATTGTGCGCACTGCAAAGGACTGGAATAAGTTACCCGCATCGGTGTTCCCGCCTTCTTACAATGTCTTCAAGAGGAAAGTGAATATGCTCTTATTAGTGCGTTCAACATCTTAGACTTCATCACCACTTTTCATCAGGTGGGATTATTGTCAAGCATTAACTTATTCTATGTAAAAAAAGAACTAGAATTACCGCGCTGATGAACTTTTCAGCTCAGGTTTTTCACAATTTAATCCCTACTGTTAAGTTTAAAGTCGCCGGTCTGGTGTTATGGGTGTGTCACAAGGTGAAAAAAGAGTGAGACCACTTCCCACTAATATGTTTAATAGATGGTTTCACCTACGGTTTATATTATAATGAAAGTAATGGGACTGTCCACGGTCCCTTACACCACTGTTAATGAATAGTGGAATATTATATACTATAAATGTATTACATATATTTATAATACACTTTTATATACCTGTATTTAACCTACTAGACAATAGGTATAAGTTCGATACAAGTTTTTGCTTTCATATCATCCCATCGAGACCTAGTGTCGCGTCATTGGCAGTCGATCGCGTGACCACGTTGTGATCTCTTCGGCTGCCCTTAATTTGTTATCGCCCTTTTTCATTTAATGGATATATACGCTTTAAGCGTTCAGAGCGTGCAATTAAAACGATTGCATTTTAGTTTTAAGAAACTGGGATACGTTAAGATATCGATCCCTGTTTCCACTCTAAGTGGATCGCGAGTAAGTTCGAGTATCTACCGGTGGGTGGCAGCGCCAGACGCGTGTCAGCAGCGAACCCGCGCTGCGCCAGCCTATCCAGCAGCGTGGAAGCCGACCATCATCTCTCGCCCGAAGAGCCCACGTCGCCGCCTGCAACCGTACAACCAACCGACCGTTACCGGATATCGCTGCCAGATGTAAAAGGAAAGAGTGTTGAAAATTTCGAAAACTAAATTGTATTTTATTATAATGACAATTTTGTAGATGGTTATGATTTTGCGTACTCTGCAGGGGATGCCAGATTCAATACTCGGGAACGGTCCTTGCTTTTAGTTGTTTTTATGTGAATCCAAGTCGGATCAGTACCGCGATGTTTTCGATAAGTAAGAAATTTGTGAGAATTATCTATGTAGAGATACATTCGCTGGAGGCGGCGGCGGCGACGCTGGCGGCGGGGGAGCGTGTCCGCGACCTGTCATGGTCACCACGCGGGCTCGTCGACCCCTCCTGCTCCTGCAATCACCAAACAACGTCTGAAATATGTCCTATCGAATAAAATTTCCAAAAACTGAATTGTTTGTAGATGCGATTTACATTTACATTTCTTTGCTTGCCTTATTAATATTATTTTGTCGTAATTGTAGATATTATTTAAAATCATATAACTGGCACCATCCATCCTGTTCTACACTCCACTGCTAATTAAAGTTAGATCTATGGTTCAAAGATTTAATGTAACTACTCTGTGCATGAAGCTGTTACTACAATTACAAATTCGATCAAATAAGATGGCGTTAGTCATCAAGAATCGCACAGTAAGATCGAAGAGTTACAACGCAACGGTTAATAGTTTCAAACAAGAAACCTCATATATGCATATAGAATATGAATAAATACATCTTAATACTTGATTCAATACTTGAAACTATCTACTCATATATTTATTTTTTCCAGCTTTGAGTTATATAAAAATATTAACCTTATCTATTGATTTAAAGCTTCAAATATAATTGACACATTTTGTACTGTATTTATTTAACTATAGTTATGTACGAATCGTCTTAAAAAGCTTTGGTACAATGACTAAAGATGTTACGAAGTACTTGCGGTTGAATCCTTAATTAGGCTTCATCTACATCTGAAACTTTTTTTTGAGAGATTTCATTTATGGTTGTAACTGGAAAATAACGACAGTCTTTGTGTTGGCCTTAGCTTATGATTTATGGATTAAAACAATTAAGGTTTGCTGTAGAATTTGTGTAAAATTTTTAACAAGCAAAGTAGCAAGCGAGTCTCTGGCGACTCTCATCCAATGCAAATTGATTAATACGATGACGTGAAATTTAATTTATTATTGCGTCTGTTGAAAGTTTGTACGGGCATTTAAAGGGAAGTACTTTTTTTAATTAATTATAGTTTCAGGGTGGTATTAAATTCAGATCAAGTGGTGATAAATTCAGAATCTTCAATATAACGTGGAATAATGGTTCATTTGGGGTAGAAGTTTGACGGTAATATTAATGTTTTACTAGGTTATAATTATTCGTTCATGTGACTACCTACCTATTACTAAAAGCACTAAGAGAACATGGAGCTATCTACTAAGTAAGCATACCTTCTTATATGAATATTTTTTACATAAAATAAGTTAATGCTTGACGTTACGAAGTCTAACATGTTGAACGCACTAACTTATAAAAGCCTGTTCATTCTCCTCTTGAAGATTCTCATATCGTAAGTATCCGGGAACTATCTGGTTGTTAATTTGTTCTTATATTACGACCCCATAGTCTAGTTGGTAGTGACTTTGCCTGCCGAGCTTGGGTCCTGGGTTCGATTCTCGGTCGGTGCAGATATTTATGTGACAGATAAATTTTTGTTCCCGGGTCATGGGTGTTTGTGATGTCATATTTGTGTATGTCCATGCCACCCGCAATACGGAGAATCCTAGTGCGAGGAATTGAGTGTGTAAACGTTTATTTCATCAAGTATTGATAGTAAGTGCCTGCCACCCATGATCCATTACAACTAAGGCAACGATGGGTTGTATACCCGATTGGACGGAATGGTATGGAGCCAGAATGATCTCAAACGAGAGACTAGGCGTGACTACTTGGTCCATTGTTTAGTACAGTGCACCACGAGCAAAGGAGGTACACTGCGTCTGCCTTCTGCTATAGTCTTTGATATCTATTTTTCTTTAGTCCACTGTAGTGGTTTTTTCATGTTTCACGTAAGGCAATCACCATTGAAGAGGAGTTGTAACTCTAGTGCTAACGATACTGTAAAAATATCGCTTATAGCTATTAAATTATTTGAAGGTGCTGTCGAGACTTTATTACCTACGTAGGAGCGCAATTTTAGCGTTTTTCGTGAATTTCATTTCATTCATATTGTAATACTGTAAAGAAAGCACTTTATTCTTTGTTATAAACATTATTTATGTAGATATTTTTTAACTGCTACTTAATTTAAACATATAATTCTGAATAACTCTTTGAGAAACGTTTCAAGTATTTTACATAACATGCATAATTAAGTACTTTTTACTTAAATATCTAAAAATTTATTTAAAATAACAAAACAAAATCTCATTGCTCCTGCTGAACCAAGCTACGATTTCTCAGAGGAAGGTCGTATCGCAGTGAGGTCGCTATGTTGTATCTACTATATATGTACAAATGTATATGTGATATTTCTCATTTTTGGTTACTAGGGTCTGATGAGGAAGAAAGAAAGTGGTTAGGATACATCCTTAATTACTAGGGATGTATAAAACCTTGTACTTAACTAAACTTATGAGTTTGTAGTCGCTTACTATTTTATATAATTTCAATTAATAAATTTCATTTCATAATAGTTACAATAATCAATATATAGAACGTTTAACACGGTACAAACTTACACTAGAAATGTATGCGACATGCTTTTACCCAGATCCGATATATAAGGAAGCGTCGCTCTGATGTGTAATGAAATTATGTATTTCAGGAAGCGGGAAATAGGCTTCAGGAACTTGGCGTACCGCGCAGCGACACTTGTTTTGTCGGCCTATATAATTCATAATACCTGCAACAACTGTCGGGAAGGACTTACTGACTCACTTTATGTGAAAATCGTACCTATAACGTATGAGGGGAGGTCAAAAAGTTCGCGGAATGAGAGGGAGGGAGGTTGAAATTAAACACCAAACTATTTTTCCTTTTCAATATACTCTTCCTTAACACTAATACATTTTTCGGATCTCTCAAATAATTTCTTTATACCATCGAAAATAAATTATTTTTCTTTGGTGTCAAGATAGGCCGAAATTGCTGACTCACTTTTTCATCGTCGTCAAATTTTTTTCTACGCTACTCTTTTGTCATTTTTGGAAATAAATATAGTCACTGGGGGCCGAATCTGGACTGTAGGGTGGGTGGTTCAGTCGTTCGAAGCCGCATTGGTTAATGGCAGCCGTCGCAACATGGCACGTGTGAACGGGGTAAAAGGAGCACACCTTTTGACAGCTTTCCTCTTCTTTTTTCCTTGATGGCTTCTTACAATATTTCCAGTAAAGAAGCGTAGTACTGCCCCGTTATAGTAACACCACGTTCTTTACAATCGGTCAGTAAAATACGTTTTGTATACCAAAAGACCGTGGCCATGATCTTTCCGGCTGATTATGACACTTTTAACTCCTTTGGAGGAGGTGTGCCTTTTTATGCCACTGCATCAACTCTTGCTTCATCAGTAACGATACGGGCCATAACTTCTACCTTTCTCTCTCCACAGAGTTCCAAGAACTTGTGAGAACATTCGACATGCTGGTGTTTTTGAAGTGGCGTGAGCATTCTCAGAACCCATTTTGCACTAACGTTAGTCATCCCAAGGTGATGATGTAGGATATTTAAAATACTTGATTCGGATACTCCAACCATTGCTGCGAGCTGTTTCTTCTTCAGCCTGGCATCTTCCAATACAAGTTTTTTTATTTTTTTGACGATTTCCTATGTGGTGACCTCATGTAGCCGTCCGGAACGGAGGTCGGCTTCAATGAACTCTCTTGCTTGTTTGAAAAGACCATGCCACTTGTTAATCATGGTTTTATCAAGGGCAGAATCCACGTAAATCGGTTACAGCTCTTGAAAAACAGTCTGAGCGGATTTTACTTGCTTAGTAAGGAACTTAATAACGGCGCGGTGTTCAATTTTCTCCATGCTGGATGACTTCTTCCCGATTCAGTTGTTTGCAGGTCGATAATTTAAAAGTTAATGACTCGATTTGGTTCAAACTATATTATCAAGTCAGGTGTTATATCGCACGTTCGAAGAGTAATCTTTGAAATACCTTAAATTAGGACTACAGATACGATTACTCCCTGATGTGTAAACGGCTCCATCAATCCTCGATTCCAAGCCAACCTCCCTTGCTCGTGGTTGCACCATACAGGTAATGGGTGACGGTGACCACTTGACATCAAGTATTCCGTTTGTTTTTTAAGTCGGACATTGATACATAAAACATACCCCATGTTACTGATGATCCTGGGTAACAAGAGCCATGTCTGATACCACATGGATTGTGTACCCAATACCTATAAGTAAAAAAAACATCTGCTTAACATACTTTTCATAAAAACCGATCATGCAGTATGTATAGAGTAGCTTACTAATAATGGAAGTATTTATAACCTGATTGGTTTGAGTCGATTAGTCGAATAGTGGGATGGGTAAAACCTAGTGGCAAAAATTTTTAGTGTATGTTTCGGAGGGCACGTTATACCGTTGGTCCCCATTGTTATCGATAGGTAGCAGTCACTAAGCCACGTCGGAGGCCTTTCGTTGTTCATTTCCCTAAAATATTCAAAAGTCGTGGAGCATTTTTGTAATTTCCCTCCGGCTTCATCATTCAGCGAACCCATGATAACAACGAACAATACAATTACCTGCTCACATTCATTTTCAATTTGCATAACAAAGCTACGTTGTTAAAGTATTGAACTCCAGGTATAAAATTAATCGAAATATGTTCATTTTTACATTTCTTTACAATATAAAAATGGAGGTTTTTTATGATGCTAAGAGCTATTGGCGTTTATCTAAAATATGTTTCTGGATTTTATATTAAAAGATTATAATTAGAGAATGAACATACTGAAGGTCGGCCAAAATATTATGTCGCATACTCATGCCTTACACCTTAATAATTAAATTTTTTAAGGCGTTGTGTTCTAAATTAGTTTTATAGAAATAGAAGTATATAGTTATATCTATTACTTACAAATAAACACAAGATCAAATATTTTTTTTTATAAACACGCGTATAATTGGAATATGGCTCCATTTGGATTGATGAACGTTGGTCGTAATGGCATTTACTTCTTGAACAATTAATGTGTTGACCGACTCACCGAAATTCATAATCTTCAAATATTGTATTAGCATTACGTAGGTACATTGAGTATTTAGATACATTGTGATTTGTTCTCCAAAATATCTATTTTGATCAATAAATCACATAATATATATATATGTTGTATAATAACAATTTTTGTAGTCATATTGATGACGAACGAGCAAAAGCAAAATCAAAAGTAGGAACTTAAAGTTATTAATCGATTAATAATTTTTTATCTTTCAATTACTGAAACGCGCAAATTCCATTTTATCAATTTTTTTCAAAAAAGATTAGTAGTATACTTATGGAAAATATTATATTTATTAAGTTATTATTTCTAAAATGTTTCTCAGAGTTCAATACTAAAAACGCATCAAAAAATATTTTAAGAATAACGAATATGAATACATTGAGTACATTAGATACTAAATTGTTATTTAACGTGACATTACAGAAGTTCCGAATTTGATTTACGATGTGGATACTCAATGCATTTGCCTGTTTCAAACGTTCATATTTGTGGGATTTAACGTTTAACTAATGTGACTGCCGAGGGGAATACACTGCCATAACAAATAAATAAGATTTATTATTGGTATATGAAACGAATATAACATATTGCTTGTTTGCAACAGTGTATAACAATGAAAAATAAAGATGACTTCATGGAGAGCACAAATAGGACATGGAATTTTTATAATTTCTTTCAATTACATTGTCAACCTTAATTCATTTACTACTTGGAACTAATGACTGACCTACGTGGTTTGAAGAATAAGAAGTATTTCAATAACCCATTTTTTGGGTTACCATAACATATAGCGATTGTCAGGGATAAATAAGGGATTATTCGGAAAAAAAAATTAAATTGAGTGGATATATAAGCAAAATATAGCTAAAGAAAACTTTTAGACTTTTCTATGTAAATAGGTTTGCGCAAACAATAATAAAACTGACGTTCACATGATCTCCGCCCTAGTAGGATACTTTGTCGTTGAAGGCATGGATGAACATATAAATGATTCATTACAAATAATCAAAATTGAGAAACAAACACTTATCTGCCACCTTAATGTTTATACTGGAATCGCACTCGCGGTCGTTCGACGCGTCAGAGAAATAGGTACATATATCGTTAAAAACCTACCTGACCCTTCTTTAAAGCTCTGTTTAATGTCCAGTATGTTGGTTTATACCTCTAACCCTGCCCACTCTGAGACATGACATGAAACCAGAGGGATAGTTAGGTACGGAGTGCGGTGACAATATAATAAAATAATGTTGTATTATTATGTATGTTTGGTCATAAGTTTTATTATAATAATAAAATGTATTTATTTTTAGTGAAGTAATCTAATGTTGCCAAACTTATATGTATGTATTAATGAAGTCTTGGCATTAAATTAAAATAATTCTATTCGAAATGGCAACCGCTGGCTTTGAACACAGGCCTTTACTCTATTTGGTCAGAATCTATGGATTTACGCATTGTTGCTTTGGGAAATTTAGCCACAGTTCGCTTTAAGTTGTCTTAAGAGATCCACGTATGGAGTCAGGTGTTTTGATCGATGCACTCCCTTTAACTGTAGGGATTGATTTAGGGATTCGCTGTATGTCGACGATACGCACCGAGTGTTAGATCTTGTTTGATATACGTGACGGAGCTCAAGCGGGAGTCTTAATTTTTCGTGATAAGTTTTTTGTTCACTTCTTTAACAGTCTTTGTCGTTGTAATTGCACGCGAGCGCCCCCATCTTGTATGGTCCTCGACAGAGGAAATATTAGTATATGTGCAGATAGTATGATATACGAACGTGTGTCTAGTACCAAGCTTTTAAACTGTCTTGATAATAACCGACGGCTCCATCCTCATCATGTGCAAGGCAATCGCGGTAATTCTGTTTTTTAACACTCCATTCCATATTGCAATTTAATATTAACCTCGATGAAAATATATATGAGATAGCGGGAAGTGACTGGAGTCTGTAAACACAATAAATGCGTTCTAATAATAATTTTTACTAGTAAAACATATAAATCGACAGATATAATTATAGAAGTCTTGTTAAAGCCGCTTTAGAGATATTAGCGTAGCATCTTTATACGAGGTCGCTGTTCTCATCACTTCATCCAATTTCGCGTGCAAACATCGCTGGTGTGTTAACCCGACCCTCGATCGGTCAATATTGTTTCGATCACTTCAGGTTAGAGTTATGATTAGGGATGATGTGATGACCTACATTAGGAAGTACATAAACATGGGAAGTAAAAGCAGTGATAACCTATTTCAAATCGGTGTCCCTCACCGCGTGGCCCCGGGCTTATTTCTGCACTCCATTCTTAAATTATCGGTCATTAGTGAATTAGAACAATTTATACATTATTTTCATTATGGTTAGGTAGTATTCTCTCAGGTATTCGGAAGGGCTTCTGGTGGATTAAGAAAATCTGACGCTTATGTTGGCTACTAACCCCTCCACACTGGATCTGCTTCATGGAGTATTTTTCAGGAATATGATAAGTAGGTACATAACAGATTTTTCCACATTACACACACCGTGTTGACGATATAAAACATAAGGGGACATACGTTGTGAAACATTTGAAACAATAAGAAAATATTCATGAATTCGACCACAGCACTGTATGCTTAATACCTAACATTTATCTCACACTGTCTCTTTGTATGACGAAAGTATAGAATAATCGCCAAATGAAATAAGAATAGGTATAATAAAAATATAACTAAAAGAAGAAAGGTATAAAAAAGTATAGACTTTAAGTATCTGTGTGATATCTTGACTAAGAAATTAGGACCGCGATGCAATGAAATAATAACCAGTTTGACTTGACATGTACAATTCGGGGTCAGGGGAAACGATAATTGCAAAACGCAGAAAACGATTATTGCTAACATATCTTATGAGGCGTTTTATAAATATGACGTACGAGTATAACCCAATCAATAATTAAAGGGATGTATTTCAGACTTATTTAAATCCAAAACAAACATATTAACAACATCTTTAGAAGACCACGTAGCTCAGTTCGTAGTCATCCTGCTTGCCGAGCAATTTCCGTTTCGATACCGGGTTCGATTCCCGGCAGGTTCAGATATTTATATATTTGTCCTTGGGTGATTGTGGTGTCTTATTTATGTGTGTACATGCCACCCATTATACAGGTAATCCTAATGAATATTAACATTTAGCTATAAAAGACGGTAAAAACATTAAAGATTTCTGTACTAACGAGAATCTTCATACTACCCAACTTTGTTTATTAAAAACTTGTCATTGCATTAGAAGTAAATAACACAAATGATATGATATTCTATTATTTAAGGGAATTACACCGAGATCAATCTCTTCAAAGAACATTGTTTGAATTCTTTTTTTTTCTCTTATTTTTATTCTAAACATTCCAGCTCTTAATCATGCAAAATAAGTTTATACAAACATTACTCTATTTTTTTCTTCATTTAAAAAATCTAAACCATTTCCAAATCCTTCTATAATTCTCGTCTACGTTTCGTACTAAGTAAGTTAATCTAAGTGATTAATCCGTAAAACTGACGTAGCTACTGTTGAAGCAATTTCTAGATCTATTTAATTGTTTGCATGGAATTCTACATATCCCCTTCTAATTTAAACACTAAATACAAACGCCATATCCTTCACGGCTATTAACATGCTGCCAAGCAATTTAGCATTCCTTTTAGTTGGGAACTATTTGTTGTTGAATTTAACAAAATACATTATACAGTTCACAAAATATTTTTAGTAACATACGGAATCTTAGGTAAAATCTAACTACTTATCTAACGACTCAATGTGTCGCCCGTGAATTGCATTTATAACTATTGACTATTTTTAACTATTGAATGAAATATTTCGGGAGTGAAATGGGCACATAATTATTTTTAGTCATTAGTTATTGTATTTATTTGTTCCTCCAAGGCATTGCTTAAGTTAATGTTGCGCAACATAGCATTGGGAGAAATGAATGATTGGCTAGAAATTTTCAGGGGGGCATCCGTATTTCGTAAGATCAGTTAGGCTGTAGTCGATCATTGGTAACATAAAACAACAGTTGTTGAGCTATGCCAGTAGTATTCGGATGACAGAAGGCTTCCGGCGACAAAGTCACTAACCGCATCACGAATGCATTACAGAATAAACTCCGGGTTTTCTCGATTATGAAGAGTCTCGTGCTGAATAGCCTGTATGTTTTATTGTGTAATTCCACCACTAGGCTGAGTGATGAAGCCGAACTGATGCAGCTCCACAACAAGAGAACTTATAATTTCTACTCAGTGGAAACATAGATCTAAAAATATTCATACATATTAATAGATTTAGTACCTGGTGATGGTCCAAATTTGCAGTGGCTGTGAGCAGGTCAAGGATAGCAGAGAAAGAGCCGCGAGCGGCACGCCTGAATCCCTCGGGGGGACCCTCCGCTCCGCTCCCTGCTACGCTTAGCGGCGACTGCGACCACTAGAAGAAAACCTTCGTTCAACGTACGTGCCGGTCAATCTATTTAATATGACACATATTGCATACCTATATGTCTCGTGGTCATCTTGGTCAGATGATAATAACAAAAAAAAACCGAAAAAATTGAGAGAAGCAATAATAACAAAAACGTTATATATTACAACAAAGAAGAGAAGTAGAAAAAAAGAAAAACATTTCTTTTTCTATAAAATACAAAATACTGCAACAGTACGGTACTAATACAAAAAGAAAACAAATGTATCCTAAAATAGAAATTATAGTGTTGCAGTACCCAGTAAATGCCGGTGAAAAGGGGTCGCACTTAGCGGATTCGCTGCTTCTCAGCACTGTACTGGCATTGGCATTGTGCATAGAATTGTATATTATTTAGTAACTTTAGTTCCGATCACTTCAATAGCCTTTGAAGTCTTTGAGAACTAAAAAGGATAATATACAGTGACAAAACAAAACATCTTGTTATTCGTAGATAATGTACAATAGTCACAAATTAAATCATTCATTGGCCAAGTACAGATTATCCAGTGGATTCATACAGAGATTACGGTGTTGATGGCATGGTGGTGTTTGAGGGGTTACCACTGTTTCCTCTGTTTAAAATGTGTAACGATGTTCTTGAGCAGCTATCCCCACTTCCCGTATATGGCACGAGTGTGCGCTTACCAGATATTAGTAAAAGAATACACGTTAACAAGTACATGCAGGTTGTAGCTCTCGTAAAGAACGAATATAAAGTAAGACAATATTTCCCGGCAACCAAGGCGACTAAGATCGATGGGGAATTGGCAACCAAGTGGGACCGGCTTATAATCTATTAACTAACAAATATTGTTTAACATAGACGATATTTATATTCTGTTAGGACTTTTAATACAATACAAGGTTATCTACTAATATTCATGTTATTTGAAGCTGTATAATTAATTTAACTTTAATTCGACTCGGCTGTGATGACGAACATAAAAAGAATAATTTAATTCCGCCATACAGGAAAGTGTTCAAAAGAGAACTTGGAAATTATGTTCTCATTTCCTTAATACCCAGCGATGTTCATAAACTTCGTGTAAGCTAAGAGTTTTACGTGCTTTATGAGAACAATTATCTCGCAAAGAACTTGAAAGCCTTCATTTGATTATATACAATGTTTATTATTTTGATATATAAATTAATAAGCGTTGTAATATATCTTCAAAATAATTTGGAGAATTTCTCCTAGAAGGTTTACGTGTAACATTCTTATATATAAACAAACAAAACTATTGTATATTCTGTATATATACCAAAAAACATCAATAATGTGACAAGTGTAGTTGAATAGCGATGGATATCTGTTCTGGAAAGTTCTTTTAATTTTTTTATTGTTTCAAACTACCAATAACAACGAAGTGAAATATTTGGTATTTGATACGCACAATGTGCAATGATCTAATAACAGGTCATATCATAATCTTACATTATTTAAAGTAAATTTAAAAACATATGTATATTATACACAAAAGTAGTAAAAATATTCCTGGATATAATTATAAATGTCCATACACTCACAAAATATAGGTACGTATCCCTGTGTTACGGATGGCACTAATATGCTCACAAACACCCATGGGCCGAAAACAAATATATTACATAGTACATATCTGCCCTGACTAGCAATCATACCCAAAAAAGAATCAAATCTCCCGCTCGACCGGCAGAGTTAAGCGATGTCAAGAATAGCACTTAATACTATATGTACTATTGTAGTGTAATTTATTTGCGTGTGAAGTAAATGAATTTGAATTATTGTCAAATAGTTTTTCTAAACTTAAAAATAAGTTCAGCAATTAAAAGTTCATATTTTTGTGTGAAGAATCATACGTTCGCATCTATGGCCACTTTCACGCCGTGTAAATTATTTAAGGTCGTAAAAATATGAGAAAAAAGTTTGATTAAAATGAAATCATTATTTTATTTTGATATAATATTTTTTTCAAAATACCCTATAACCAACCAAGCTCTTGGTGTTACGGATAAAGGATAAAATTGTTTACACATTCACACCCCCGCAGTAGGATTCCCTGTGTTGCGGGTGGCATGGACATATGTACACAAATATGAAATCACAAACATCCATGACCCGAGAACAAACATTTATCACATAAATATCTCCCCCGGCTGGGAATCGAACCTGGGGCCTCTCGCTCGACAGGCAAGGTCACTACCAACTGGGCTATGGGGTCGTCAAATGTATGTACTCGTAAAGGGATAAAGATGTTTTTAACAAGCAGTTTGTTATGAAATGGAATGGAAGAGACAGGGCGGCCGGGCGGCTGGTACGGTGCCGCCTGGACCCTTACGACCCTTCGTCAAACATGACATGACAAAATATTCTCTCTCCGGCGAATGTAAACCCTTCATTTGCAGTAGCGTATTCATAGTCTGTGCATGTTTATATATTGTTAAAGTATTCAGCTCATATCAGCAGATGCCGTGTTGCAATTCACTTAAATTTAATTTAACCTTCTTTGCAAATAAATTTATTACCTCACGTTTGACTTTCCTTGTGTTATGTATAGCATGGATCTAGATCAAAACTAATCTGCCCCGGCTGGAAATCAGGGTGCGAAAATATCCGATATTTATTATAAATATCAAAATATCGGATATTTATGATATATATCCGATATATATCAAAAGTTTGATATATATCCATTTCGTATGAAAGCCATATTATTATTTTATTGTATTATTTATGTATACTATTTGCATCTGCGTTAAATAAACATAATAAATTATTTAAAAATAAAACTAAAATGTTTTTAATGTGTTATTTATTTATGTACTTAAAATCAGACAAAAAAACAAAACATAAAATCTTCTTCTAGATCACGAAAAATCAACTAAAAACATATATTACATAAACATATATGAAACTAAAAAAAACAGATTTGTTTCTGACACGACAGGCGCCATTAATGCCGGCAGAAGTGTTGCCATTTATGGATTAGAACTTACTATTAGGGAGTATGTTTTAACTCTACTCCATCGCCATCTACATTCGGGAAGCACGTTCGTTCGTGCTTGTTGGAAAGGAGTGTTCGTGGGAACGTTCTTTCTCTTAAATGTGAAAACAACTTTTAGTTGTTTGGTAGTAGTAGTTTTAATTACAAAATACCTAAATGATTCAATAATTTTGAACTTAAATTTCAATGACACGGTCTTCAAAATATTGTTTGCTAACCTCGTTAACAACTCCAACACAAATAAAATACCAAAAAAAAAACAACAAAGTAAAGTGTAATATTCGAAATTCTAAAATATTTTCCTTATTCGTTAACAAAGTATTATTTTTTATTCCTGAGGCAGAGCAAGCCTGCTGTTTGTTTGTATTATGCAACAGATCATGTTACCAGGCAAGCAGAGGCGCACAGGTCGTAACGCTTCAATAATTCAACGCCTGTGAAACCACGTTCTGCGTCTGTTTACTTGGAAAATTAGCTTAAACTTGGAAGATTAGCTTTCCGTTGCATAACACTCCTTTGTTTCTTTTCGATCCCTTCTGTGCAAAGGATTTACTCAACACATAGCCACGTTCTTACTGCTCGATGTCTGGTATCTCTACGAATTTCAAACAAAAAAAGAACATCTGTATGAATTTAAAATAAAGAACACTGTTATTCACGTGCGTTTCGATATTTTTATTGTTTTGTTTACAAAAAAATGAGCAAAAGTGTTACTATACAAAATGTTATAATAATTACTACAATAAATAATTCTTTCATAATACTTAGTTTATTTGTATATTCTCAGTATTGGACGATATTAGGTTACTAAGACTGGCTGTTTTAATGTCAGCAGTAAACTAACTGTTTCAGAATCTTTTATAGAGGATTTAAAGCATGGGAGTAGATAGTCTCGTATGCAACTGTTGATAATTAGGTATTAAAACACTCATGTGATACTATTATCACACTCTGCTTCGCCTCGTGTGATAATCACACATTCGTGTTTTAATACACCTTATTATACAACAGTTGCATAAATAACTATTAGTTAACTTAGTATTGTATTCGCCACTTTGAACTATTCTTTTGGTGGTTCAAATAAATTCTTCAACTGTTAATTTTGTTTTTTAATCAAGTTTTTTGGAATTTGATTCTGGTAATGCGAGAGATGAGGACTTACCAGGCAAACAGAAATATGAGAAGGTCACTTTTAATATTTATGTACACAACCTGAACGCTGCGGTCATATTATGTTGACTAAGAAATAAAATAAAGTGCTGTGGAATTTTAAAACACTCACTTTATTACAAAAGTGCTCTCCTGGACTTTACAATAGAGGAACATTTTTATAAAATGAAAAAATCCAACAAAGTTTTCATTAATTTTTGAACGTCTTGTTGCGATAAATATTATATAATATGTTTGTTTGCCTGTGTTGCAGATGGCATGGATACACACAAACGAGACATACCCATACACACATACCCATAACCTGAGAATAAACATTTATCAACCAAATATGCAAATTATGAGGGGATTCTATTGCTGCCAATACTAATTACGCCGACCTATTGTAATTTCCGACATGTTTTGCTGATAGTTGAATAATCCGGTCAGTCGCGATTCAAATATTCTGAAATTAACCGACACTGATGAATCGGATCATTTCATTAAATCATCCTGGATTCGTTAAGATGTATTATAATAAACGTGACTCTTGTAATTGGGTTGAAATATCGGTATAAATACAATAATCGTGAGTACCCCTTACAGTTAAAATGTATAATGTCCGCGATGATATATGTACATAAGTTTAAAATCATATATATGTCCGCTAAGATAAGTTTAAAGTCATGTCATTATGCTTCATTAAACTTCATCGAAATTATTGCGTATAGGACTTATCTGGAGTACTGGTAGCAAGTTAAATAATTGCCATCTATAAGTTTAGTTTTTAGATGATCATTTTCATAATATATGTATATCAAAATGCCGGATCCGTTACGGATATCGTGTCTTCGTAAAAATAAATAAATACGTGTGAGGTATCGGAACCTCCCCATTACACCCCAGACGAGTGCCACGACAGGTTTGGTAGGTTGTAACCGCATACCTTAATTTACATTACCATTTCTCAGAAAATGCTCGGGTTTATTCTATTAAATTTTTCTGTCTAATAAAAAAAATAACAGTTTTAAAAAAGTAACAAATAACACACTTATTACTCGTTGAGTTCTGCGTGATAGGTAACTACTATCTAATCTTTCGTTATCATAGTTTGATATTGTCAGCGGTGTAATTAATCAGCTTGGTTAGACTAACAACAAATTTTTCATTGACATGTCGGTACAAAACTTTGTGACGGTCTTCTGGCGTTATGTGGCCTCTGCAAACCAAGGACCTCGCCCGACTTCCAACAGAACTACAGCTGTAATTGCAATCCGGTCACAAGTCAGATTTGGAATATCACGGTGATTCTGTAACATCTTAAATAAAATTCACAGATGATTCCGCTTCGAAATCATAGCTAATTTTGCTTAAACAAATTCACCGCAGAGTCAGAATGTTTCGCCTGTGAGAGATTTACCGCGCTACGGAGGACTGAGAAATGAAAGATCTACATATATTGTAAGCAACCACGTAGCTAGCTTCAACACCCTTCATACCGTACACAAGGTTTGCCATAGGCAAGAAAGGATGGTCTTGCCCTAGTCAACAACAACTTATAAAAGCTTCTGCTAACCTAGTACTATTAATTGTAAATGTCTTCATAATTTGCAATAATCGCTCGCTTTCTCTTTTCTTTTCCTTTTTCTGTTAATTAGAAAGAAATCCATATATTATTTATAATGTTTTTTTTATTTATGGACGGATTGCAATGAAACAAACTTAAATTATTAAGTTACGCTTACTGCAATACATTAGTGAAAACCAGAACGAAATTGGTTAAGCCGTTTCTGGATTAGTGGGAACAAACGCACAGACAAACAGACAAAAATTCTAACAACTATTGTGTTGGGTTCTATTGCGTCAATAAAGGCCCGTAATAATGGTTTTTCTCATATATCGTTCATGTACAGAAATCGATCAGTTAGAATTTATTATTAGTATAGATATAGAATACCTATTTTATTAACAAGTAATGCGTGTCAATAAGTAATTCGTTAATAAGTAACATACACATAAGATTACTCATATTGTATTGGATAGTAAAGCACGCGTAAACAGTAAAGTATAAGTATAATACAATCTCGACTTGAAGACCACAATCGAAGGAAACACAGTCGCGGACAAATTATTGTTCTACAGTTTATGCTAATCGTAAATACTATTCACTATTTCACACCAGAAAGGGCCAAAAGAATCGATTCTACAGACATACATACATTCTACATCTTTTATTTCATGGCGAACACGTACAGGCAGTTGCGATATAGAGAGAATCGTGTTAGTACTCTGTATACTCATATCATGATATTATTGAAGTATCCTGTGTAGATATTACTCACAGTGTAGGAGCGGGATGTGTATATTTGCCTATAAAAAAAATATAAAAATATGTTTTTTCAAATATTACTAAAGATATAAAGATGATGTCATGCCATTGTTTGATATTTTTGTAGTTGTTTACGCTAATTAGATTTAGTTTCCATGTGGGGATATAGCTCAGTGGTAGAGCATTCGACTGCAGATCGAGAGGTCCCCGGTTCAAACCCGGGTGTCCCCTGATTTAAACTTTTAAAATAATTTCTCACTAATTATTTTTAATATGATTGCTCCTAAAATGATGATGTCGGAGATAATGAAGGATGTATGAATTATATCCAGGTAAATTTTAAAAATTTGTTTATTTTATTTTGACTCAAAATTATACGAGTATATTAATATTAAATAAATAAATTATGTCACGATAAATAAACAATATGATTATGTATATAATTTTGTATAACATGAATTATGGACAAGACAACTGATCAAATTCATACTACTCATCTTTTGCAATAAAATTATGCATAGCTAGTTGCGAACTAATATTTATTTATAGTGTTTAATGTTAAATAAAACAATTAAGGAGGTGACTGAAATCGCTCGCTGATTCAGTAAAACTAAGTTTGAATCAATAATGTCTTGTTTCACCTTCTACAGAGCGAGAGGGCTTTAACGTATCTTCATATTGTAGATAATGTATTATTAATATTATTTATTTAATACAAAATGTATCTTTGATTTTCATCGAAATTGTATAATAAAAGACTGAATTTATTTTGTTCAAGAACAAAATAATTTTCTTCGTAAAGAATCTCTCTCAGTCGACATTTTTGTGATACATGAAAATCTACATTTTCTCAGATTTGATTTTCTATTCCAGATATATAAAACACGTATATAACGTTTTTCTTTTGCATTCGTGTGTAAATGAAATTGTATTTGAAGTCGAATGACGTAATGAAAACTGAAAATGAAGCTATACCATCGTTTCAGCAAGTATCTGAAATAAGGATTCAATCCTCAATGTGAAGTTTTAATTTTTAATAGACACGCATATTAAAACTTTTTCATTGGATGATTCAGCTGCGGCTATAGATATTTGTGGGAGTGATGTACCGACCTGGTCGGTGAGCGAGGGGTCCGCGCCCTTGGCCAGCAGCAGCTCCATGATGTCGGCCGCGTCGGCCGCGCACGCCGCGTGCAGCGCCGACGAGCCCATCTGCCCACACACACATACGTCGAGAAATATGGAGCATCGAAAGATAATAACTTAATATACATTAATTTGCTGTGGAGATAGAAAGACAACTTTCGCCTATCTGTCAAGTATTAAACAACGTCAAAATGTACTTCAGATAAATTATCGACATCCTAGTGTGTACGCGGGAATCCGATTAGACTACAATAATCGTGGAAGCTGGATACGGTCCATCTGTTATTATTCTAATTTCTGTATCAGCTGGCGAAGTGGTCACTGGCTCTCGTTGATATTTATTAATTTAATTTTGTTTGAGAAACATACAACTTTCACATCCATAATCACAATGATTATGAAATGAAAATGAAATTAATGAAAAAATTAAAAAAAGAAAAAAAATGAAAAGCTGTTCTCTCTTTCAACGACTTAAATGTTTATTGTAGTCCTTATAATTCATTTTCCTTGAATGTTTTAAACAAAACTTAATATGTTTTCAATAATAATAATAATAATAATATTCCACTAATATTCAATACGTGTGACATAAAAGCTAATAATTAGAATAAACAATATAAGTGAGAAAAAAATATCTTTTATGTTCTTCTTGTATTTACTAATGGGACAAAAATGTGATCTCCCACACGAATTAAGTAGTAGAATTATGGGTGTGTTGTTTTTTAAATCTTTTAAAACTGCCAAAATGAAACGACGAGCACGCAAAAGCTTTGGCCACAATGTAGTTGACATGTTCACCACAAAAAAACAGTGGCCACTTCCTCGATCCCATTGAAGCAAAATCTTAATTTGTTTTTTATTATGTATATGGCAATATACAACCAAATAGAAAAAAAAATAGGGTTAGGTGTAAATGGTTTATTATTATATTAATAATACATGGCCATGTTAAAGTTAAATTATAATTCATAGTCATAACAAATAATACACATCATATTATAACAACGCAATATTGACTGCAATTAAATATAAAATAGGGATGTTATGGAGATCAAATATCGGATCCGGATATGGATAAAATTTTACCGGTTTCGGTTACGGCTACGGATATGAAATTATTTCGATTTATGCGATTGTTTCGGATAATTTCGGTTACGGATGTTAGATGATTTACAACTTGGAAAAAAAATATAACGTATTTACAGACATTGACTTTGTTTCTAGGTTTTAAGTGGTATTATAATCACAGAAAAAACTTATTAACTGATAAAAACTGTCTAAAATGAGAACGACGCGGCTAATGTATCAGCTCGGTCAGCGTAATCCAATCACAGCGTGCTTTATTTATACTCTGCTTCGAACCGAAATTATTGGAAACTTATTTATCGGATTCGGTTACGGGTTCGGATATATTTTTATTTCGGATATCCGATAGTTTAGGTTACGGTTACGGAGCTCCATACATCCCTGACGTAAACGTTACAATTATTAAAGTGTACAGTATCAAAGTAAGTTTATTTCGTGCAGTCGTTTGTGGTTCAAAGCGAAACCGTTGGACGCGTTTCAACGCTCGGAACACGACACGCAAGGACAATAAGCACCCCGCGGTGACGTTGGCGTAATTAAAATGGTTTAAATGAAACGCTTGAAGCTGTTCGCTGTTTCAACCACTTAAAAGCTTATTGCCATCCTTATGGATTAATTTACCTCGAATGTTTTAAGCAAAACTAATTTGTAGTCTGTTGTTGTTTTGCGACTTTAAATAATTCGCGTATCAGTCAGTCTCTCCGTGTGTTAATTATACGATTTTATCGGAATATATTATACACCGTCACCAATCATATTATACAGTATACACACACCATATTTATACAACCACACTCTGTATTCCACAGTAATTGTCAATAGAGTCCCATGAAATACATTTTTTACCGTCAAATATCCTGTTCAATGAGCACAGGACTCCGACAAGCGACCGTTCGAGTGTTTGTTTAGTCAAATGAGTGTGTCGTGTTGACGTGGTATTGTGTTAGTTAACATAAAAATGCGACGTTGCCGATCTGACGCCGACGGAAGATCAACCCGCGCGCAGCGGGCAGACAGCGTAACATCCCCGATAAAGACTAATTATATGGAAACATAATTATATTTGTACATCTTCCAAGACGGGAATCCCATCTAACGGGTTACGGGGTTTCAAAACCCAACCGAGTAGCTTGGAAACAAACTTAAATCCTATTTAGCTGGGGGTAGATAAAAAAATCAAGTGTTTCATGTTACAAATTAAAGAATACTATATTTTTTTTATAATTAGTGATAATTTTTAATATCGTACCTAAAAATATGCTTAAAATTTTTTTATATTGTGAGCCTCAAAACACCGTGTTGTATGTGTATGGGAATATATTATACGCTTCATAAAAATCTGTGTTTCCGTTGCAATATTGAAGAGTCGGTTAACAAACGTGTTAAGCTATACACAAAGGACTGGCAATGCGTTGTGGATGTCCCCGCTGTTACGTTATAACTTACATTATTCTGCAGGTGTACGTCCGCGCCGAACTCCAGCAGATGTTCGACGATACCGCGACAGCCCTGCGCGCACGCCATCTGCAGCGCTGTCACTCCATTCTGTCGTAGAAAACTCAATTTAATTTTTAAATAAACAAAGTAAAATTTTGCCTAAACGACCTATCTCATCATATTAATTATACGCGCTATCATGCTATCCTTACCTAATCGATTTAGGTAAGTCTCATTTCTAACAAAACTATTATGCTATATATTTAAGTCAAGAGGATATTTTGTGAGTCAAGTTTTTTTTTATTTTTAGTATATTTTGTTTATTATACGAGCGAGCCTGAGTTTTCGTGCAGATGTTGTTTAATGATCAGAAACATTTTGTTTCTAATTTTGAGATTCACACATAATTTTTAATCATAGATAACAAGTATATATTTTTTGTGGTACATATTTGAAATGCACTTGTATCTTTGTTCACACTATCACTCTAACTTAATGCGTATTTTTTGTCCCTTTTGATGGCAAATATTGCTGATTCAGATTACTTAGGTATCTTACTATATAGTATAACATAGTTATGTGTTATTTATATTTTAAATTAAGTTAACTTTCACAAAACGTTTACAACTTATGTCACCAACGTGTACGGTAGCAGCATAGCAATTGTTACAAAATACAAATCGAAACTCACAGGACAAAAAAGGCAGTCTGGTAAGCTCATTATAATAACAAGTATTTTGATTAATGACTATGATAACAATGGTTAAATTTACCACTTTACTTTCTCTTTCTTTCTTCTAACCTACTTTACAGGTATTTTTTTATGTAAAATAAATAATAACTCTGTGTATTTTTGTTATTCAAAAATCTTTCTCGCATCACACGCCGGCTACCAAGCGCTCATAAACTTACATTGTCTGTGGCGTCAACGTTGCAATCAGACTCCAGTAGCGTTCTCACAAGCTCCGTGTGTCGGTGTACGGCGGCCACGTGAAGTGGTGTGCGGCCCGAGTTGTCCCTTGCTTCGCGCGACGCACCTCTCGCTACCAGGAGCGCAGCGGTCTCACAGTGACCGCCTTCGCACGTCACGTGCAACGCGGTGCGACCGACCTACCGATAGCCATACGCTTATGAGGGCCTGGTGATAAGGCGAAAAGTGCAACGGCTACAGGCGGATGATTCTACCGCATGGCATAATAATAATATACCCGAAAGTCTTGCGATGTCAAAAAAGAATCAAAATGCTCTCTCGGCTACTAAAAAAAAATTTTATCAAAAAAGGTTACTAAAAACATCTGGTCCTTAGTTTAAAACAATTTCCTTCTACTTTGAAGTGAAGGATGAGCTTAATGAGCGGAAACAGAAAGTTACTTCACTAATAAAACAAAGGTTTTAAGGAAGTTTATCGGGTTTTTTTTATAAGAGAGGAAAGTTAAAAATGTTCTTTGTGGTGATAAAGGACTAAAGTAATATCATATTTGTAACAGCGTAGCAAAATAGATAGTGTAATGTATATAAGTCACTTGACCGGCAAAGTTTGCAACCGCTGTTGGGTTAATAGAAATGTGCGTCACTTCTTGTGGAATAAGTTTTAACCGTTTTTGTGTCTCAAAGGCCACACAAGTCGTTTCCGTTGGGGGACTGCGAAGCGTCACTTACTCCGCCCCCAGTTCGGTTTTAGCAACTTGGGGCAATTTAGCAGCTCTTGCGTACCTCTCTTATAAGAAGATATGCATATCCCGTAAAGGGGTTACAATTACGGTTTAAAGCCAATAGTGATAGCCAAAAACTCAAAGTGAAATTATAACTACCTCATGATAGTATGTTCGTCAAAACGTCAAAAAAAAAACAAGTTTTTTTTATATATTTTTCCGCGAAACTAACAACTTGTACCAGGTGACCAGAAAGGCAGCCCAGGTGTATCATTTGTTGCAAACGAGTTCTATTGTATTTTTTCCTGACTGGCAGTAAACTGTTTTTTAGTTCTTATTTGAGAATCGCGTGTACGAGTAAATATTAGTCGCCTTTTTCGCTTACAAATTAATTTTTTTTTATTAAAACTTTTTTGAATTATTTTTTATATCAATGCCCGAAAAAAGAGAAGACCATCCGTCCACCTGATGATGAGTAACATTATTCCTATCTCAATGCACTTGCGTTGTTTTACATTAAAACGATAAAAAAATCTAAAACGATAAAAAAATTAAAACGATAAAATCTATTATTTATATTAATAGTATAAAGAGAGAGAATGAGAATTTGTGTATGTGCGGAAAGAAATACATTATTCCGTATGGACGTAAGCTATATATCAAGTCTATATTTATAATATTTAACTGTGGTTCGTTGACGATGTCGAGACGGGCCGCTAGTAAATAATAAAACTATTACTAATATTCCATTTATTTTAAAAATACCTGAACACCGAGACTATACCAATTAAATTTTCATACCATATCCACATAATAAATTCACATAATGGCGGTCACTTATACATAATTCACATAACTGACACATAATTGACAATAATTGACACTTTGTCGGGATAATAACAAGTGGGGAATATGATAAAAAAACATTTCACACTTGATCTAGATGGCTGGTAGATAGGGTTGTATATAATATAGTATATTTTATTTAAATAGCATAATAGTTATCCATCGATATTTCCAATGTCTGTATTTGTGATTAATTATTCCTCCAATTTCCTTATAGAGACATTTACCGTTGGAGGTTTTTTTCGCAACATTCATCCTTTGTTAAAAATGTAAAAAATATACATTATTTTGCTGCATTTATTTATATATGAGTATAAATCTTACACATCACGTAACAGTTATTACTTTTACAGAGGCAGAAATATTTGCGAACATTTTATATTAAAGATGCTTCGCTTCACACTTGAACTACGAACTAGGGAGCGAAACCAGCGAGTACCTGAATAATAAAATAAGGGTACGAGAGTCGGAGATCTCGAGCGCAGAGCCGGCAGCAGTAATTTCTCCATAATTTCATTTGTAATAAAATTTCCTCTACGGTACCAGTATTAAATGCATTTTCTCTGAACTCATGGTAACTGATATGATTCTCGAGGAGAATGTTTTTAGAAGCCATTTTTTTATACTATTATATATACTACGTTTATTGTAATTGAACAAAGTAGAATTTTATGTTGAAGTTGAAGCAGCTGCTGCGTGCTCGCTTGAGTTGGCCACTTACCCATCCAGCAATCCATTCTGAAGCAGCGTGGTGGATTACTCTGTAGATCTTGCGTTGAAATCTATGCCCTAAACTGGACGTCTAATCGGATGAAGTTGTATTTTTTAATGTAAACGATCCGATGCGTTACCTGATGTTTGCTGCCGCGATGCACACCCGTAATATTAGTGACCATAAAACGTGGCTAGCCGAGAAGCAAGCAAGGAATGCGCTCCTTAATTGGCGTGTCAACTTTGTTTCAAAAAATATGTCAAAACACTTCCCTGTTTATTTCAGGTGAGCGAAAGTTGATAAGATCGGTAGTAACACATAAATGTAATATTTGAGCTGAATTAGGTTACATCACGTGTGATGCAAACATTGCATAGCAGAAATTTGCAGGCGCAGCACCACAATGCTATTTATGAAGTAATTTCTGCGGAATTTTTATGTGACGTCGATTAACAAAAAGTCTATCCCAAAGGGAGCTCTATGACTCTGGCCCGATGTAGCACTCTGTCTCCAGGGAACAAGATGGATTGCTTTAAAGTTTCACCGCGAGACAAAAATCTCCCCTTACTTTTTGTATTTCTCAAGGAATACAAACTGGTCAACCAGATAACGCCAATCTGTCAATATCACATTATGTTCAAGACGTCTGATAAAGTCAGTTGAAAAAACCGATTTTCCCTTTGAATTTAACAAAACCTTGATGTATGACGTAAACGTGTAACTTAATTTTTTTTAATCCTCCATTTGTCAGCTTGTATATTATAAGTTGTATATACATCACAGAAAAACTACTGAATCGAATTTCGTTCAGTATTTCACTATTCGAAAGAGTATGAATCAATATATCTAACACTTAATGATAATTTTATTGAAAACTGCAATGTATTGACATACGAGGGTAGTCGGTATCTATTACTTGTTAACCATTGATATTTTTATTAATTCTATAGCCCAGGCAACATATACATTTGGAAAGAATTTATACTTTTCAAATTTAACTGTGGGCTGGCATCTTTGAGTCGCGTCAGTACAGCCCTTATGTTACTTCAATGCTCGCACCTATCGCCTCTGCATATTTTACAATGTTATGTTCATTGAGGTGTTATTTAAATATTAATTCAATATTTTATACATCTGTGATGTATAAAATCAGTGATGAAATGTTATAAATTTCTGTAACATAATATCTACATACATTTTTATATGTAAGGACTAATCTATTAGGAAACACATCCACTTTTCGCGATGAAATAATTTAGGCGGAATATTTATTATATATAATATTCGTTTTAAATATGCCAAGAATCATCTCAATCTGTTCAGTGGCTTTACTGTTATACATGTACAGACAGACAGCAAACAATCCAAAATTTTTTTTTTATGACTCCATATCGATAACCAAGATTATCTTCATTACAGTTTTCAAAAAAAAATACAATACCCTTTGATAGTTTTATTGTTAGTATAGATCAAGTTCTGAGTTCTGGAAAGTGACAACAGCACCAATTATTATTATTAAACTTTCAATACTCTCCATTCGTGCTCTCGCTCCACAAATACTTATCTCTCATTCCTTGCAGTGCCAATCATTATTTTTGTGACAACCCAATGTCACTACCTATGTAAACAACATCAATTTACTTCATATATAATTAGAATTTTTCTTTCTAAAGGATAAATCTTAGGTACTGCTGTGTTTATTTTTTTTAAATGTAAACAGCCGATGAATAAGCAGACGAGCAACCTGATGGTAAGTGGTTACCGTCGCCCATAATCAGCAAAACTAAAGGTATCACTGATGCGCTGTCGACCAGGGAAATGAGAAGAAAGTAAGAAGCAAAGAAAAGACTGGCTCTTAAGCCCCCAGTCAGAACACGACGAGTCGTTCGGCGGCTGACTCAAGTAGAAGGGTGGTAGCTAGCGAGGCAGGCTTCACAGAAAGATAATAATACCAGTAATAATATTAATGACTTAATAACAATACAAATAATATAATCCTTACGTGAAGGCCTATCACCAAGCAGGTAGGCTTCTGTCGCTTCTTACGACACCCTGTTCTGCCAGCATTGGATTAGGGGGGTATTCCAGGTCGCCCCAATACGGCCAGTGTTTGAGGGTACGGCAGTGCGTAGTGGTAAGGGCCAGGATGTGTTTAATAGTATAATCACTTCACCAGTAATCGCAGGTGAAACTTAGTGGACCATTAGACCGATTGAAATCGACCCGAGCTGACCGCACCGAGTACATATATGTTACTTATGCATACATATTAATGTCGAGCGGCTTTCCAACTACCTACAATGTATCTAAATGTACAATGTATGTTCGAATCGTAATGGACCATTAATTCTAGTTACGATTTAATAAATTATAATGTTCAAATTTAGATTCTACTACGACCAAAATTAAGTTGTTATTCGAATCGAATTTGAAACTAATCATTCCAATTGGTACATTTGAAATTTATTATCTATCGTTTTAAGCAATTAATTAAATGTAAATGTATTTATGATTGAAAAATTATTAATTTAGGTAATTAATATGCAATATGTCTTGTAATAAAAAAACCTATTTAAACAATGTTAACCACTCGTACAATTCAATCTGGATTCGTATTGGTTCGGGGTTACGGTTTTAAAATAAAAAAACGAATAAAAGACAACGTCGCCGTCTGTCCGTGCCTGCTCGTTATTACTGCTAGCATAAAAAAGAAATATCGCTAACTTTTGCCGAAACACAACTGGGAGGTGGTTTTATAACTAAATTGATTAGTTATATAATAGCTCTACGGCGCTAATACATACGTCACACTAAAAGTTTCCGGAATTGGCCACTTACATAAACAATCTTTAAAAAGTTATTACTACATTCAAAAATGGAACTTTTTATCCGTAGAATACAAGTTGCTTCATCAGACTGTCAATTATTTTCACAGTCTGGCGTCATTTTAAAATTTGCATGATTACAATAAAATTGATTTAACTCAGGAAAATTTTCGTTGCATGATTTTATATGATTTTAAGTGTAATTTGACAGCACAGCAGAGCCTCGTTCGGCTTCAGTCTGCTTTTGGCAAATAAGCTCCATGCAAGACAAATATTTATAGCTGGTTTGCACAATTCAAACGCGGTCGTGTCAATTTCCATGATGAAATTTGTGAAGGTCGCCAGTGCACCGCTGTGAACCACAAAAACATTGATGCTGTGCGCCGTATGATCGAAACAGACAGGCATGTGACCTACCTTGAGATTCGGACATCTTTGGACAAAGGAATGAGTCAAATACAGTCAATCCTACACAAACATTATGATGTGAGAAAGCTGTGTTCTCAATGTATCCCACACAATTTGACTGATGCTCAAAAAACGGACCGCATCACTTGGTGCCATGCTATGCTTGCCAGATACAACGAAGGGGCTTCAAATTTGGTGTGGGACATAGTAACAGGTGACGAAACATGGATTTATAGCTACGATCCCAAAATAAAGCAGCAATCGAGCGTATGCCTCTTAAAGATGAGCCGAAACCAACCAAAGTGGCTCGCGTGAAAAGTGCCTCGAAGCGGATGATTGCTTCTTTTTTTAATAAAACTGGACACGTGGCAACTGTTGCTTTATAAAATCGTCGTACCATGAATAGTGACTGGTACACGACCATTTGTTTAACGGAAATTATTGACAAACTCCGTGAAAATAACGGTAAGCGCCGTATCATCTTGCACCACGATAATGCAAGTTCCCACACGGCCAGACAGACAAATGAGTTTTTGAAGGCGAAAAACGTACAACTTAAGAGTCATCCAGCATACAGTCCTGACCTGGCACCATGTGACTTTTTTCTGTTCTCAAAAATCAAGAACCAATAACGCGATCAACGGTTTTCATCACCAGAAGAGGCTGTCGAAGAGTATGTAAAACATGTATCCTGACGTCACCACGGTGGAGTGGCACAAATGTTTTCAAAACTGGTTCAATCGTATGAAAAAGTGCATTGACGCAAAAGGAGGCAAAGAATATTTTGAGAAACAATAAATTCATTTTTGACAATCAATAAGTATTTTTTTATTATTGATTCCAGAAACTTTTATTGCGCCCCACGTATATATCATTTTGGAGTTTGTTGCGTGTAACTGAATTATACAGAATTCAGGTGAATATATTGATCCTACTTGTATATGTTTTGCCTCACGTTACGGCCGTTTAGGTCAACGCGCATGTTGCTGCCAATTTGCGACTAATGTCAACGGAGCACTTAATCGCTCAATACACTACACGCTCGAGGTTCTGTAGAATCGTCGTAGTTCAGTAGCTACAAAGTAATGCAAGAACTTTACCTTATTGACGGCGTCAACATACGCGCCCTTATCGAGCAGCAACTGAACAACGGAGGAGTGTCCCGCGCGCGCCGCCAGCGCCAGGGATGCGTCCCCGGCCGAGTCGCAGCCTTGCACTTGCGCGCCCAGAGACAACGCGTACGCTGCCACTTCTGTAGCGCCGCGGGCGCAAGCGCATTGCAGTAGGTCGTTGTTTTTCTGTATAAATATTCTCTTAGAGTGCTTATAACAATTAAATTTTGATTTTATGACATCAAAAATATTTATTTAATTTGATTTTGCTTTTTCTTATATTTTAAAATTTTTACAATTTATCTTTAGCCTGTTAAATTTAAAAATACTAGGGCTACATACCTTGTTAGTAGCAGCAAGACAAGCTCCCGCGTCAACGAGTGTTTTAACGGCGTCGAGATGTCCGTGCCACGCCGCCATCAGCAAAGGGCGCATTCCGAACTGTGTCAATTGGGCAGCTTATAATACTCGCAATACATTTAAAACTCCTGTGTATTTGTATATAAGCCTAATAAAGTTGATTGTAGGTTGCCATAGGACTTGCAGTTATGTTTCCTGAATTATAACGATAAGATAATTTCTATAAGAAACTAAAACATTTGTTATAATACTGTGTTCCAAGAAAGTGAGGCTTATGATGGATTTATCAAAATCTCGGATTTTGTATCCTTTGTATTTCTTAATAAATGTCGGGTTTACTAACGATTCAATTTATACGAATGATTACTTTGAACACTACAATATATTTTTGTGATCAATAAGGCTTAAATATATCAAAACATTCAGAAGAAGAAGGTACTTAGGTTATTTATAAAGCAGTGTAGGTGCTTTTAAATGAAGGTTTTATGGACAAAATAAGCTAAACCACAAAAATATATTAAATATATTTATTTATTCTTTGTTATCCCGACTAGTCTTGATATAAAACGCAGCTTAAAGCTCAAAATATTTCTTTATTCTGTAATGAACAGTAATATAATGGAGGCATCGTTAAATTTGAATCACTAAACTTCGATTTGATTGACAAAGGATTATGAAGGGTCTGTGTAGAGTAGTATGGTTGTTAAATATAATAAAAACAAAGAAATTACGGCACCATAATGTTAATACAAAACGATTTGTTAAATGAGTGTTTATTATAAGCCATCATACATAGTGCTCTTGTTTCAAAGTAGATACTTCTAGACATGCGTAACAACAAAGGAAACATACACTTATAATAAAATAGGTAGTAGCGGAAAAACTAAAATTATATCTGGAGCCTTTATTTGGATATTGATTATATTCATTAATAGGACTTATACTGAGGTGGTCAGTGGTAAACGCATTCGAAAGCTACAGAATCTAAAAAGTGTTTTAGAAACAAATATTTTTTCTAACTGTTTACCGAAACGATGTTTTTGAATTGGAGCGTAGCGTAGGTGTTTGCTATATAACTCAATTAATTTCAAGTTCACGTTGACAAATGGCGTTTTCATGTTCACGCAATATTTTGTACATGTTATGTAGTATGAATATGACAATAATTACCTTATCGACGGCTTCGATGTCGCAATTAGCGGCGATGAGCAGCCGAATAATCTCAACGTTGCCTCTGCTCGCCGCCCAGTGGATCGGCGCTCGTCCGTACTGCAAATAAAATTTTATTCAAACCACATTTCTACGTGTTGAATCTTCACACGGTTTAACTAGGGATCGGGGTTCGGGATGTGCCTGCTTATCACTGACATGGCTGACTGCTTGTCAACCTACAACAACAAAACATACCTATTTTAAATTTGACAACAAAATGATTTCATCCCTTCACGCGAAACAGTTATTTAAATAAGATTATTCAACTATATAAGTACATTTATCATTACAATACATTGTAATACAAATGTATTACTATGAACAATCATGGTAAGATTTGTAATTTTTTAAAATGTTTATTTTAATAAATTATGTGTTAATTAACATAAATTTTGTGTTAATTACGTCGTATATTGTCTTCGTGCACATACATACATTACGTATTCATGGATATCAACATTGTATTAACATGTTACATACGCCGCACTAAATGACCTGGTTTATTTTGCAGTAGTCAACAGAATACATCAAGGCATCACAAGCAATGTTTGCTTCAAGATAGGCATCAGATATCTTTAAAAATAGACCTCATTTTTTCTCGTTTTATTATCGTACATTAAAATCATGAGTTTTTAAAAAGAATCCGTGGAACATGTCGTTTAGAAACCTGAATAGTATACATGTTCTGAATAAAAGTTCTACGAGTCATGTGAATAAAAAGACCTTGAAAATGTCAACAAACTAAGGCCAACTTCGAGACGAGGTCACAAAGACTTCGTTCTTAAACCATCTCTGCCCTCGGGTCCACGATTACATTGGTAGAAGTCTGAAAATGCTTTTATTAATGTTTTTACGTGCTTCGTATAACATTAAAGTGGGTGTTTAATGTATTCTATAGATGAAATAACTGATGTTATTAAAACAATGACAAATATACTTCCATATTATGGCGGACAGTACTCATAAAATTAATTACAAAACTATTTAAGACTATTTTGGTTATAAATTTTACTACGTTATATAATAAATGTGTGAGGCAATACACCGTACACAGGCAGTAATCGTAAAATATAATTGAATAATATCCTGGCCTCTGTTGAAGTAGGGAACTCAAAATACAGATACCCCAAGTTCAGTACCCATTAAATTCCAGTGTGCTCATAATCCCTCATTCTCATTAAGTATTAATTAAAATAAAAAATAGTAACGTAATGATAGCCTCATTATTGTACTGAACTGCGTCTCGCTGCAACTGAGAAGAGACAAAGTGATTCACTCGAACCAGCTCAAGTACCAAGTATGACTGTACATGAGCTATTAAATATAAGTACGTATTGTTTTAATGCAAAGCTCATGATAAGTAATATAAGGTATAACATTTATTTTTAAAAGTTCTGAAATTGGATTCCCACATAGAGATAAATCACATAGATAGAGTATAGTTACATAAGTAAATATTTTAAGAAAAAAACCGACTTCAATTTGAATAACATGAATTTCTGAGTTTCATCTTATATCCATATCTACATACATATATATATATCCTTAATCTAAATATAAGTAGGATTAAACGGGAAGACCTGTGTTCGCTCATTCGGATTTCAAATTAGAAGTAATACATTACAAGTTAAAACTGGACTAATTCATCTTTTTAATGTTAATTTGTGTCAAAACTATTACAACGGTATAAGTTTTATATACAGATTCTATACAAAACTTTAGCGATATCGTCATTTGTATAACACGCGAGATTATGACGCGTGATCACCCAGAAGTAGCGATATGATATTTGTTTATAGACTGGTGCCGGTAGATGCACACACGTATGAGTTGATATATATCTTTACAATTGATGTTACCCTGGTAGTTCACACTAACATTGTTTCTACAGTTGACGTCCGTTGGTCGCTGGAGCGCCTCACGGACGGCGTCAGGCTCGTTCTTTATCACTGCTTCATGAAGCAATAGGTCGTTCTGCTGGACGCGTGTCCTTCCCTCTGATGTCATCCTGGTAACAATAGATACCGTTAATACGTTATAGAAAAACAGTAAAAATAAAAAAATATTACTAATAAAACAGAAAACATATACGTATAAAATTAACGATGCAATGAGTTGGAAAATTTAATTACAGAAAAGTAGAACGTAACTTCGTTCACGCAATCGAGTTTTAGACAGACAGATATCAAGATTTAAAAACTCACGACGTTCTTTATACAGTTGAGTAATAATTTTCTGTGTACAGGTGTTCATGTCTTCAAGGGTAATTTTAATTTTAAAGGTAAACTTAATTTCTAATATCCCATAAGCGGGGTCGTAGTATTAAGTGGAGAAATTTATTCAATTTAGTTTTGTTTTTTGTTTTTTTATACGTATTGTGGTTTTTCTCGTGTTGTTTGTAAAAAGGTCATAACCATTATCGACGATCTGTCTAAATCTTATTGTGTCATACCCATTTTACAGTAATGAGTAAGTTGCAGATAACTTCTAAATAAATTCTTTGAAGAGGAAACATCCAGATAAGATTTCCACTGAGTTAAATATTCTGTCAAATGAATAAAATATCTGCTGAAGTAAACGCCAACGAAAATTATACCTTTAGCTTGTGTTATTAATTACCGCAGCCGCAAAAGGCAGTGATAGAGTAGTGGTTACAAAGTAGGTCTTTTGCACGGAAGACTTGAGTTTGAATCTTGTGCGCAGTTCAAATTATTCTAATTACCTGCGTAGTACAAATTAATTATCACTTGCTGCGGTGAAGAAGGACGTCGTAAGGACAGTGATGAGACCAGTGGCCGCGACCTGTCCCAGCAGTGGGACGATTGGGAAGTAATATTGATTACCGTATGGTAGCCACGTGAAGCTGTTCCAGGTTTAGTTAGGTAGTAATCGAGAAGGTCTTGAGGTTGAAATAAACTTCTGACACTTCAGCTAGCCAGTTATCCTGTACCAAATTGAACTGGTACAGTGTAAAGTACTCTCCAGGACTGTTCAATGGTGAGAGGGAGGAAGAGAGGAATATGATATATACATAGAAGTGAATCGATAATGTGTGGAAGGTACATATGTATAATATAAAATGATATAGGTATACAAAGAGACGTCGTTTCTTTAGAACTCCTTGTTTAGAAATCCTTGTTTAGAACTTCTTTATTGCTGAAAGCACGTTTACAGTTGAAAACTTATTAAAATGCAAGAAATGCATAACAAATGTTAATACACTACCTGAATAAGTAAAAGTCTTACAAGTAGCGTTGAAATTATATTATTAGCGCGAGCTTTGAGTACGGAAGTGGTCTACGGTTAATACTAATTGGCCCTTAATGGCTTCATGTGTATTTACAATAGGGTCGCTATGATGTCTGCGTTAAGATTCGTTTTAGATTAATAAATCTCTTCTTTGTGCGCAAAATTATGCGTTATGTAACGAAATTATTCATAAACGAGCTCGGAAGACTTCAGATCGAATCATATATGCATATCTAATTTTGCGAAGGTGAAAGAATCTATAACCATTACCGATTCACATTTGAGCAATTGGCGAGTATGGTAATCTACGTCTATGACCTCTTTCTGAAAGCAGGACCGAGCCCAGCAGTGAGACACGTATGGGTTGAGATGATGAGCTTTGTTATATATTTAGAAAGAATAAATTTCAGATTGAACAGACGCAGTTGCTCGGAAATATAGTAAGATATGTATGTGCGTAGTCACACACAATTAGTTAGATTTTTACTAATCTGTTTATATACAGTGTGATGCCGAAGGTGGCGAGGATTTGTGCGTAATGCACTCAGTCGAGTAATAAATAAAGCTTCATTGGATTTCTTTGGCGAATCACGTTGTCCGTCACGCGCGAGCGTTCACATGAAAGGGATCTAAAATCCAACGACGCGCAGTCTTATGTAACAAGGAGAAGAAAACTGAAAGATTTTAGGTAAAGTTGCGACTTTGTCTATTATCTGACAAAAGATATATTTACATAACAACTATCTTTAAATTACGTAAATTTCTTAGAAAGATGAGATATTTTCGATATATTTATATAACTCCAAGATGATTTCAGTAGTAATTAAAAGTTACCCATGCAAAAATGTAATTAAATAATACATTTCCAAATGTTGGAATAATGGGCAATCTAAGATAAATATATACGTCACCCTTTTTGGTATATGATTTGTATAATTTAGCGTATATAAAAGATGTTTCTTAAGCCGTAAGCATGGCTCTGTCCACTTTTTTGTAAGTTCATGGTTCAAATTATGTTTTCACAATGTCATAGATACTCTAATTAAACAGCAACAGGAACTTAACCTCATTGAGGCTTAATTCGAAAGCCGCCACGTGATGTATTTGCAAAGTTTATAATACCTGTACAAAGTTTAAACTCCTCGCTGACTTGGTCCAAGGCCTCGTAGAACAAAAATAGACGGCGTAATTTAAAATTTCATTGATTCTTTGTATTAGTTTGTATTATGAGTCAAATTCGATTCGCGACTGTAATTATGTTATATATAACTCATCAAACATTGATTTAAAGAGGTATTGATTTTTTTATTTCACCTGGATCGTCCTTTTTTATTAACAATATTGAGGATTTTGATGGTCATTACTTAGTAATTACACCATTGGTTCACCGGACCTCTGTAGATCGTATTATTAATATACACAGTGGCAATTTGCGAAGTTCGAAAGTATTTAATATTTGGGATCACATTCTTGCCCGTGTCGGTATTCCCGGTTACTTACGATGTTGGGAGTCTTCAAGAGCAGAGTGAATAGGCTACCATCAGGCTACAAAAAATTGAGGTCACATTCTCATAGTAATTACAAAATCTTGTAGTGAAGGTATGAATATATATTACAGTATTAACAACTAAATTTTTTTGACAATGAAAGAAATAGATTTTCATAATAGATGTTAATGTGCTGAATAAATGTAACAGTTTCCTTTATGATACACAATAATAAATAAATGTGCGATAAACATTCACACACAGACTCCCGCACTAGGACTTCTTATTGAGAGAATGAACGACAATGGTACACGAATCACATCACAAACACCCATAATGAGTGACTAAACGTTTACCCATCACATAAATATATCAGTTGACCTGGAATCGATACCCGGATTTTTCTCTCAGAAGGCAGCGTTACTACCAACTGATAATTACATACATGCTATAAAGATGATGTCTTAGCATCGTATAGTAATTTCCATTAGTTTTTTTTTAATGTAAATATTCGAGAAACGTGCAGACGAGCCACCTGATGGCACGAGATCACCGTTGCCCATGGACATTAGTAACATTAAAGGTATCACCAATGCGTTGTTGGCCAAGAGAGAAGAAAAAAGGAAAAAGTAAGTACTGGCCCCAGGCAGAACACGACGAGTCGTTTGGCAGCTGACTCGAGCAGGAAGAATAGAATTTAGTAGAATATCCTGTCTAGGGTATATATAATTATAGTGATCACTTAAAACATCAGAACTTCAAACAACAATGAACAGCTTACGAGACAATGCACTGGCACAATTCGTATACACACATATTTGCATTTTCGGATCCCGTTAATGGATTATTAATGAACGTCTTTCATTTTAAATCGATAGCGTGGTTATCTTTCATGGCTGATGGATTTCTGTATACTTCTTTAATAAACACAACTTATCTGTTACAAGGGGTTCAAGGGAGTATAAATCCCAGTAAATTATGACATCCACAATGCTAAACGCGGCTGTACAATGGACCAGGCGAGCAGAACAATGGTGCAAGTGTACTAACAAACAATACCGTTGATTTCTGCAGTTTCGCTTTCGCTTTACAACATTTTTTAAATTCCTGCCAAAGGGGCATGTTGACGAAATACCTTCGAGGGATTTCTGAATCTGAAGCTTCACAAACTTTAAAACCTTATCGTGTTGATGTTATTTGAAAAACCTTGTAAAGCTTATGTAACAGCCATGTTTCAACCTTAAATTGTTATTTATTTAAATAAAGAAAAACATTTGCTGTTTGGAAAAATCCCTCGCGCGATAAAAGCAGACACACGACCGTAAACCTCAGAAGACCTAGAACCCTTCCTCCATGCATGAGTACTGTTCGAATTAAGTTGGGTAGTACAGAACCTTTGTAGGCGTAAAAGCCTCATTCGTTAAATAAAATAAAATAATATGTATTCGATGTTGGTTTCTAGAAATACTTTTTTAAAGTCAAACTACGCCATCGCTTCAACAACCCTAACGTGAGTGGTTCCGGAAGAAGAAGCGGCAAGAAAATCCCAAACGATGCTGAAAGAGAATATTGCCGTTCCGGTGAGTACAAGTACACGGTGAGCAGAAATTAAAAGTGTTCTATACAAGAGCACGACCTAATTATTGTACATCGTAATGTAGGTGGCGGCTATGTACAGTGTTTCAGTAGCGTAGCACGCCGAAACAGAGATTAATTGGGTTGCTAATTGGTTTTGCATTTGCGTAAAAACCATACTTATCCCACACATTTTCCTGTATATTTTGTATTTAAATAGAACAATTAAACTAGTACCCAGAATTAACGAGGCACGGAACACAAGAAGTATTATACGTAAAGTAATTTATTATACATATCATTAATCTTAAACCTAAGTATCGGCCAAATTCATTCTTAATGCGATCATGCAGGCGGTAACAAAATTGCTTGAGTCCAAAATTTAGATTTAATAACAGCGATTGTAAACCTAAAAGTTTCGTTACAAATTATTATTATTAATTTTGTTGGTGCATTGACTGTACCTATCAGAATTAAGATTTAACTATATAGAAATATGAAATCAAAGGTAAAGCTTCCGCATGTATATTGCCGTAATTATGACAATGACATGGACGAGCGCGAGATCAGACTAAGGTTCACAATATCACAGCTCAAGCCAGTATACATATATACGCGAAATGCTCATTCTGCTCATGTTTAAGTGTAAGTGCACTAAAGCTTGAGTATTACGATATCTTGTGTCCCCAGTTTCTTTGCACAATGTTTAAAGTGATCATGTGTTTTTGTTTATCTTGTGTCTATTTTCTGTCTTTCTTCTTTTTGTATGCGCGTGTTTGACTCTTTTAAAATAATTAAACAAATGTACCTATGCTTGAAAACTTTTAAATGGCCATCATATATTATTATGTGATTTAAAGTTTCTTTGTATTAGCTGCAAGTTTTCCAAGAAAATAAAATAAATAAATATTCTTTTTAATAATTTTGATATTGCATAAACCATTACTACGAACTACTGCAATTCGATTTTTTATGCTGTTCAATAACTTCAACTTTGACGACCCTATAGCCCAGTTGGCAGTGACCCTGCTTGCCCAGCTAGGGGTCCCGGGTTCGATTCCCGTCCGGGGCAGACATTTATGTGACAGATAAAGTTTGTTCTCGGGTCATGGATGTTTGTGATGCCATATTTGTGTATGTCCATACCACCCGCAACACAGGTAATCCTAGTGCGGGTGTGGTTTATTTTTTTTAAATAGAATTAGGATAGCATTATGTAAATACTTATACCCCTTCGGAGTTCTTAAATAAATATTAACATTATTAAATCAGCCATTCAGTCTGAGTGTCAGTTGCATGTAATTATGGTAAGGGTTAGTAGGGTATTGATATTAACTTCATTGATATTAGCATATAATTTAACATATGTCAGCCAGGTTCATACGTAATTCCAAAATTCAAAGTATAAATAGTTAGAGCACCTGTCAAGGATGTCGGTAACATGTTTCTAGTCTACATAAAGTCTCGTCACACTTTAGATACGCTGAATGCCTATTACACTAAATCAATTTAATCTCAATTAACAATTCATTTAAAGCCTACACCGAACTGTAAGTGGATAGTTTAATCGCCTAAGTTTGTGCGCCACTAATTAATATTCATAATAACCGCAAATAATGAAGGCCTGACCCTGTCGTGGTACTAGGTTTAAAGTATTTATCATCGACACTCTCCCGACGTTTAAGCTACAGAAACTTAAAATTTAGGCAGACAATGTATTTATTAAATACATCTTCGTAAGAAGAGACCGTTACTATAGACACACGAGACATAGGCAAAGTTGGGGAGAGTTAGGATGTAGCTAAAGAAATAGGTACACGTGTTAGACACAGCTTCTCATTTCTGAAGCGTCGTGCTTCCCGTTATGTACAGAATCGGGATTTTCGAAGCTGACATCTCAAATTATTCGCAGCTGGAATCATTTGGAAGTCAAGTCATCTGCTTATGCTTTATAAAGTTCAAGTTGGGCCTTATGAAGTATTGTGCAAATTAATTTGACCGCAAACCGCTTTGGGGATATTTTTAACCGACTTCAAAAAAAAAAATACAAAATTGCACTAAACTGCGAAAATAAATGGAAACGAAGTATAACTTATATATTTATTTGAGCACCTACATTTTACCAACGTGAACTTCACTTTAACATACCACCACTACTTAAAGATTATAGATAGAGAAATGATTTAAAATGCCACTTAAAATGCCGAACTACCAATGTTCGAACAATAAATCAAAGTGCACATCAACTGTCTTCTTGTAGAGCTGCTGGAAATGGAATGTCATTTTTACTTGTATTTATCGATATTTACCTTGTCAATAAAAAAAATATTAATTACTTTGAATAACAGCATATATTGCCACGAGAACGTCTGCCGAATTTGCTAGTCTTGTAAAATTAAACTGTCTCTTTTTTAATCTGTTAATCATAATTACTAGGATTTAAAATATTTTGCTTTAATCTGTTAATTGTCAAAATTGTGATTAGGTCTTCCCTCGTAATTAAAGAGACTTGGAGCTTACTGTAGTCTTATACAGTGGAGATAAATGGAGGTAAATGTAAATCATTAATATAACTAATCCATCAAAGTTTTTTAACTTAATTCTTAGATTTAAGTTAACAGTTTATGATTGCCGCGAAAATGTAACTAAATGAGGTCAGGAGTCACTATTAAAAAGTCAACTTGGCATATATACGTCGTAATTTAGTTCACTGATAATTTACCCTATTTGGGTGCTCCACGGTCGCCCAGTTAGAAATGGACATTTCCGGTATGTATGGAGAAGGTTAAGGGTTCTAAAATTTTGGGTTTTCTAACATTGTATAAAAAATGTGTGTTTAAAAAACAAAAATAATAAAATTTTACGTTTAAATGCTATTCCGTTTTTCTAGAAACTATAGTATTCCAATAACTAACGAAACAGAATGTTGACTAAGTCAGTTTCTTGTACTGTCTTAATTTTTTCAGATTACCGTCATATCTATCATAACAACATACAATCAGTGAATATTTAAGGATTGGGGCATTTTGAGGGTCCGTAGAATGGTTATACAGTCTAATACTAGGGATATTTTCTATATGAAATCTTAAAAAGGAAGAAAAATGTTTGTTCTCAAGTCATGGGTGTTCGTGATGTCATATTTGTGCATGTTCATGCCACTCGCAACACAAGGAATCCTAGTGCGGTGGTGTGTGTGTAAACGTTTATTTATTATTTCACTTAATTTTTCACACACCAATCTATTTTCACTACATTAATTATATTCTTTATATTTGTTGTGGGAGGAGCATTCCCGCGCCGAGGTTAAGACTTGGCTTACGAATAGGCAATTTGCGTCAACGCATTAAAAAAGACTGCTCATTTTTCATATGAATGAAATGAATGAATGTAGTAAAAAAGTAGAAATATCGTGTCTCTGTTTGTTACCATGTTCAAAATGTTTATTTATGACGTAAATTTGAAACATGATTAACCTATTTGAAGCGTCGACTGTTTGAAAACGTTAGCCGGGACTCTCGACGCTAGAGACGCGGAAGCGGGGCACGCGATGCGGCGCTAACGAAGCACATTGTTAATTGAGCGTTTAAATAAAAAAAAGTAGTAAACATTTTCCCTTCTACTACACTACACTACAAAAAATGTTTTACTATAAACTTGGATGTGACGAGTGTGGCTGCCGCGTACTGGTACGTCGGGTTCTTACGGAGGTCGCAGTTTGTTGATTGTATTTTTTCATGATTTCTATGGAATCCTCTTTTTTTACACCAGTATCTTACGATGTCGCAGGAAAATTATTATGACACATCAATGTACTGTTAGTGTTATAAAATAAACTAAAGCGATAAATATCAAAACTTAAAAAAATATTTAGAAAACTTAATTGCTTGTTGCTGATGCACACATGTAAAAAAGGTGTTATTGAGGATTTTCTATAGCGCTCTCCTGAAGCCACTCAACTTGCAGTTACTGAAGAGTATGGATGATTGAAGGTGCTGATTCTGAATAGAATTATTTATTGTTGTAGTTACAATTATTAACACTTACCTAATTTAGTTGGTAGTATCAGGCGCCACTTTGCGGAAATTCATTGTTATTAAATTAGTATTAATTTACTTTGCAACAATCCGCAAGTGACGTCACTGTCTTCGGTGACGGTATGTATATTGGTGTATACTTTTATTTATGTATGTATGTTTTCCTTTGTGGGAGGGAGGGAAGTTCTATGCATGTACAGAAGTATATGCCATCATACATTATGCTTGCGGATTGTTGCAAAGTAAATTAATACTAATTTAATAACTTATCTAATTACTGAAATGACTGAGTATACCAAAGTATTTCTGTGGAATATACACTCCACATAAAATAGGAAACACGGCTAGCCACTAAGAGCGCACTTGAACAAGAGAACGAACACAGATTATTTAGAAATTATAAAATATAGGTAATTAAGGAGCTGAATCGCTTAAGGCGGTACGCACATATTTCACTACAGATTGTTACACATGTTATTAAAGATTAGTAAATATGTAACTAAATTATTAAACTATGTGAATTTGCGTGAACAGGTGTTAAATCCCCTGTTCTGGAGTCCACTGCTTGAACCATCCAAATGAATCTAAAGGATATTTATAGAACAACAACAATAAGTGGATAAACTGTTTCGAAACTATTACGAAAACTGATAAACTATTGCGAAAGTTATTATGAACATTTTGCAGTTTCACCGTTGGGTTATATTAGGTTATATTGGAACATATGCAAACAAGAGGTGGTACCTATTAAAACTTAGGTACCGTCCACTTAAAAGCTGCCTTTCGTAGTTAGGGAGACTAAAAATACTTAGCGAGACTAGTAATTGTATTTTTCAACAAAAATCTACGCGAAATGTTTTATTCAAAAGTACCAAATTTCGTATTGATCGAAGAACCTTTGACAAGCCAGACTGTCTACCGACCTGCAACGTTCATATTGGAAACAGTATATTGGAAAAACACTGCCGCAAAAAATGTATACTACATATGTAACCAAATATTTGGCCACGATCCTGTATTTATTTTCCGATGTTTTGATTCTATTTGATTCTATCGAAGGCAGAATACCTTATCAGAAAAAAAATAGTTGACGAAAAGATTTTGTAATTGCCTCCCTCATCATCTCAGCCAGACAACGCCCACTGCTGGGCATAGGCCTCCCCCAAGGATCTCCACAACGATCGGTCCTGCCCTGCCCTCGGCCAGTGGCTACCCGCGACCTTCACCAGATCGTCGGTCCATCTCGTTGAGCGTCTACCCACTGAGCGTCTCCCGGTGCGCGATCTCCATTCGAGAACCTCTCCGCCCCAACGGCCATCGGTTCTCCTAACTATGTGTCCCGCCCACTGCCACTTCAGCTGGGCAATCCTTCGAGCAATGTCGGTAACTTTAGTTCGCCTGTGGATCTCATCATGCGTCCCTAACTCCTGTTAAAATCAGCCGCGGCAAACAAATCATATAACATTTGAAACATCAATGTGTTTCGGTCGCTCTGTCAAAGAGCCATTTATTAAGCCAGTTCCACGTTGCCTTCTCGAATGGCAGCGAGCAGTTGCTATTTAAGCATTACGGATGCGTCGCGGCTGCCGTGTACAATCACGTGATTTATTGATAATCAATTAACCCTCTGCTTACATAAATAACTATACAATTATATGCCAGGGATGTCATGCTCCATAACCGTAACCGAAACTATCGGATACCCGAAATAAAAATATATCCGGAACCGTAACCGTATCCGATAAATGTTTCGGATAGGGGCAAAATCTAACTAAAACATGTTATGTCCAGTTGTCGCTGGCCTAGCAGATCCACTAACCACGTCGCTCTATCTTTAGACAGTTTTTATTATTAAATTTTTAAGGCTAGTGTTTTTTCTGTGATTATAATACCACATAATACCTAGAAATAAAGTCGAACCCTCCAAATACATTATATATTTTTCTCAGTCGAAAATCATGCAATATCCGTAACCGAAATTATCCGAAACAATCGGTTAATCTGAAATATATTCATATCGGAAAACGTAACCGAAACCGGTAAAATATTATTTAAATATCTGTATCCATGTTCAGATCCAAAATTTTATATCCATAACGTCCCTATTATATATTTTATATTTATGTTTAGTTATTATAAAGCAATTAAGCAAGCTTGACTACAATTCCACCTGAAGGCCTAATTCGATCTACGTCAACAAAAGCCTATTTCATCTTTATTAGATAACAACCATATTATTTCGAAATTTCATTTCAAATATATTCAAAGTATAAATAAAAACATATTTTTTTTAGTATTACTTATAGCCAACGAAAACCTCTGGTATATAGCTTTGTTCTTTATAGCTGTACTTCATAATTGGTATTATTTATACTTCAGAAAATATATCCAATCTGAATATAAATAAACACTACAGCCCGAAACCGGTAACCAAATCTAATACTAAATTGTTTTGTGTTTACTGAGACAGGCTATGTGATGGCCAGTAGTCACTGTGCCGTCCGTGTACAACAGAGAAAAAAACACAACACAACACCAAGAACAGTATCCATGTGTTACCGGGTAGGAAGAAAGCAGTGTAAACCACTTGTCCGACAGAACTACTTGGGTATACTACCACAAAAAGTACCAGAGGGCGTGGACTTCCCAAACAAAAGTCTGAGTGTAACTGTCTTGCAACATTTTAGATGTATATTGAGATTAATCTACAGAAAGCATAATTTCATAATAAATAATTATTGCTGTAACGTACGGATTACAGGAAAATTTTAATGGCTTTAACGCTTCTCTGGGAGAAACCGCTTTGTGGGTCAAACGATGTCGGATAAATTACACTGTTCGTTGTAGAGCACATTAGAATAGGCAAATGCACGGCACATACCTGGTTTGCTATCAATTTGATGATAATAGAATACCAAGTTGATATGACACACTTTGGAATATTTGAAATTCGAATACCGGAATTGGTTTTGATGTGCGTGCGCCACTAGCCTCATCTCACATGCAATCCACGCCAATTCTCTACACGCGCGTCATAATGACAGTTATACCGACATGACAGATTAAAAATAACTGTCAACTGACACTGTTGTGCAAGGCGAGAATATTAAAAGATTTGATATTTTATGATAACGCAACAAGTGGTAATAACTAAATTGATAAGGTAAGTACGTATAATTTTATTATGGTTTATTGTTATTCTATTTCTTTAAGCACCTTTCACTGGTTGAATACTAAAATGTTTACCCAAGTACATGACGTTTGTCACATTTTCACTGTATTAATTATTATTTTATTTATTTTTCGTTTTTCATGAAATTGAAATTGCGGTTAAATTGAAATATGAATTGTAGCTTTCAAAATTGGTCACAGTTCTGGTTTTTAATACAGCTTATCCAAACGGGAACAGTGAATATTAACTTTGTATCGTTTTGTTTTGTGCAGTTCGATATAACGACGTTGAAATGTTGACGGGCAAACGGTTGTTTTTGTTCCGTGGCGACTGAGTTTTAATCGAAAATAAAGTGAATTGTGATGACAAAATATTCATAGGACATATTGCAAATATATATTTTTAATTAAAATCGATCTCTGAAACATGATGTTGAAATTGAATTTTGAATTTGAATTATGAAGAACTGTCAGATGTGCAGGTTTTCTCACGATCTATATACTTCCACCACTACGACCCCCTGCAGGGTATGGGGTTTTTCTTGCAAGTTAGGATGTTTAGATAGTACTCCGCCACGAATGCGGTTCGGTGAAAATATTAGTGGCCCAAAGCATGTGTAAGAAACTTATTATTTTGAAGCCAAATGTTTTTCATAAGCCCGAACGGCTTTGATAAAAATATCTATCTCACAATCAAATCCGTTACCAATAGCGTGCTCCCCCAAGCATGGAAGCTTTCATGAAATTTCGCTAATAGCGATCACCTACTCTCGATTAGGGATGTTATGGTTACGAAATTTCGGATCCGGATGAGGATACGGATATATGAAAATTATTTTACCGGTTTCGGTTACGGATATGAAATTATTTCGGATTATCCGATTGTTTCAGATAATTTCGGTTAGGGATATTAGATGATTTACGATTTGGAAAAAATATATAATGTATTTCCAAAGTTTGCCTTTGTTGCTAGGTTTTATGGGGGGTATTATAATCACGGAAAAAATAATAAAAACTGTCTAAAATGAGAACGACGCGGCTAATGTATCGGCGCGGTCGGTGTGAACCAATCACAGCGTGCTTTATTTAGACTTTGCCTCTATCCGAAATTATCTGATACTTTTTTTATCGGATTCGGTTACGGTTTCGGATATATTTTATTTCGGATATCCGCTACTATTGGTTACGGTTACGGAGCTCCATAACATCCCTGCTCTCGATCTGCTACTGCCGATCTTTTACTATCATGTCCAACCGTTGAGCTGTGAACACTCCCATGATAATCGAGAGCTCGTTATTCTTCTGAAGTGTACTAATTCAAAAACATCTTCAACAGTACTTATCTAAGAGTTCTTGTTTCGAGTTTATTGTAATTAAGTAAGTTCAGAACTTGTTCCGTGTAAAGTATATCTGTTCAAACGTTATTTGAAGAACTTAAATAAAAAACTATTTCCTATATTTATAAATTACGATACAATTTTTGCACGGCAAAAGATATAGGTAGAACAGTTAGTAGTCAAATGGCCCATTCAAGAAATTTGGCCATCATTGCCATAGTCAATTTAGTGTCTATGAATTACAAGTGAAGTTTTTGTAGTGTTTGCTTATGTCTTGTTAGATTCTATGGAGACCTTGATGTATCTGATTTTAAGTGAATGACTCAGAAGGCGTATAAACTCATTACTATTAATGTATTGTGTTTCGGTACCAATACTTATTTCATTGTTGTTTGTACAAACTTTCATCCTTTCGAAATTACTTACATGGTATATCACGTTGAAGAACAAGCCAATGTAAAATACTTAATAGGTCGTAAAAGTTTCCATATACGACTGTTATATAAGATGTCCTCAAAGTTATTTTGTCCGTAAGATATAAAGTTCGATAGTACCTCACGTCCCCAACTTTACGACTACTTGAAGTATCGTATACAATCCTTTCACACAAGATGTTCTTACAGCCAATATTTTATGTCAAACAAGGCCTACGACAAGGTTTATTAACTATTATGTAATAACAATAAAAATGATAGATGATTTCATGAGATATAAGGGTTCATGAAATTTGGCCTGTTAGGTCAAACTCCCACCCGCGTCCAGTCGTACACGTGTTTGTTTACTTGTTCTGTATAGTGCGACGTTCAGTTACTATCGTACGTTTGGTTGTAGGGAATACTATAGCATAATTTTTTTCTCCGTGCAGTTTGCATCATAAATGTATTTTGCTCTCTCTCCCACTCACGGGCCTTATGGGCGGGTATAGTGATGCTCATTATTATTGTCGATAAGCGTTATCGATAGTGTATTTAGTTTTGTCACTATGTGGGATTGTGATAAAAATGAAAGAAAAGTAGATAAAACAACGTATTTATTAAAATAAGAATAATAATTATTTAATATAAATTATTAATTGGGTATGTATGTATTAAAAATTATAAGTACAAAAGCTTAGAATGTAACAAGTTATATTAAAAATAAATATAAATACTTATATCCAAGTTTAAATTGAACAGCAAAAAAGATAATAATGATAATAACCGCCGCCGTGCACCTGCCTTCGATGACTCATTTGTTTTTATCGATAATGGCGTTGCGCCCGCGCAACATGCTCACCGCCCTAGCCGGCTTATCTATTATGACCCAAACTGCACCCAGAAAAAAATTATACTATAGTGTACCGTTTTTGTATATATAATATCAATAGACAATAACATTACTTTGCGATCTGAACTTTCAGAGGCTATCTACTCCTTCTTAATAGCCCAATAAAGTCCTCAATATTGTTCTTTCTTTTACTGTGATCAAAAAGTTGGTCGAATTTCTGACATCGACCGCCGGAAGTACGATGAATTGAATAGAACAGAAAGTTGGACACTGAACTTCCTGTTTCTCAGATTTTTGTAATTTTTTTAGTTTCCTATTTAGTTTTTAATTATTATAAATTGTGTTCCGTTACCTCAATTTCTATCCTTTCGGAACGGACTCGCTGACGAAAGTATTAAAAACGTGCAAATACCATACCGTGCTGGGGAAATCCTAAATGCATCTGTAAATATTTACTTTTATACGTATTAGAAATTAATTATCATGACAAAATTATTTCATAAAATTAGTTTAGTATTTAAGTTGAATTTAAATTACTTATTATTATTATTATTAATAAGTTTTGAAGGGCACATTAATTATACAATAAGTAGTAGTAGTAAATTTATATAATGCACTAAGTTCGCTTCTCTATTTATTGCATTTCTTGTAGTGCGGCTACTGGAAGAGATTTCGTTGCGAGATAAGTAATAATCCCCTTGTGTTCTGTATTTCATGTTTACCTCTGTTTTATTCTCTCTGTTCATAAATAGTTAAATAAATAAACGATGTACCCTAAAACAACGAAAAACGGCTTCAATGCAGAAAAATATTAAAGAAAACCTGTACACCTGAAAGGGCTCTGTGATATTCTTGGATGTCGCCGTAACTCAGTTGGTACTAAATCTACTCGCCGAACCACTTTTCAATCATGGGTCCGCCTTTGGTTCTCAACCGGTTTAGAAATTTATGTGACAAATAAATGTTTCTGTAATGTCTATTCCACTACTAACATAGTGAATTTCATGCAAGGCTGTTGGCATATTTACTTCAAAACGGTATGTAAAGTCCACTAAACCGCACATTGCCGCGGCACGCCTTTGTCCCTCAAATTCTAAGAACAGATCCGAGCCCCACGGTGAAATAGTTACGGGTGTAGACAGGGCCGGGTTAAGATGAAAAGAGGCCCTAGGCTATTCCACTCCGTTTCAATCGTCGTCGTTGTATTTTCTTTAGGCACGTCAATATTTGCCATAGCGATCAGTAAACGTATAAACTATACTTCGGTGTACTCATAATGTAGTATCTACAAACGAACAGACTCAATGAGCCGAACTCGTTGATCTTAACCTATATATTTTTCTTTGTTTATTAGTGATATGTTTAAAATTTCTCCATATTTTTGGATCAGTGTTTTAGTGTTCACTGTTTTTAAAACAGTGTAGTTTTAATTTTGCTAACATTTTGAATGTAGGTTCCTCTTGATCTTGAAGCCTAATTAACCTATAGGAATATCAGGCCCTCGGTGTAGAGATTTAACACCTGCAATGACAGAATCTTATTTAGTGTGTCAGTTATAAATCCTTACAATACCATTGATCTGGCCCACCAGGTGGGCGCGGCGAGCGGACATTTTTTCCTTAATATAATTTTATTGTATCTCAACACCTGCCGTAAAACGCATCAAAAGGCTTACAATCCTCTCATTGAATTCTATTATTTCCAGCAGTATGCAGGTACTGGTTTTATAAATGTAGAGCGTCATGACATATAAGAGTTAAATCAGGTTTTTGTCGAAGAGAAATATTGAACAAATATCTGGTCCATGATAGCGAAATATCTACAAATTTGAAGATTTGTATAATCTCAACATTCGAAACAAGTTTTAAATTGGTATTAAGAGTAAGAGGAGAGCTTTTAAAGGTTAATAATGTATTCAACATCTTAGACTCATAACTACTTACCATCAGGTGGAATATTTGTTAAACATATTAACTTATTTCATGAACAAAAAAATATATGTTTATCTCGGTACGCGAAAAAGTTCCCGTGGGATATGGCACGGAAATGTTGTTATGAGCTTGTTCAATAATATTTAGAAAAAACAAATAAATTGGTTAACAATTAATTTGCAAACAAATAGTTCATGGGCGACTCACTGCATTATGGCATATGAGATTATCAGATCTTTGGTCCAGTTTCATATTGCAATTATAATACAAGTCCTACACATTTTTCGAAACAAGAATTGATTGATTACTAATCATAGAGTATATCCTATTTATTTAAAGTGTTTTTATGTACATATAAAGCCAATTCAAATTCAAGTCCAAATACTGATTGATTATACGTTAAGGCTGGGTATCCTTGGTAACAAATCGAATAATGAATAAGCTTTAGTACATGGTTTACGCTGTTATATCTTACTACTAAATCGGTAATGTAACAGCTTTGTCTATAGAAGCGTACTCGTATTCAAATGAGTTCAAGATTTAAGATTAATCTCCTTTCCCAAGAGATTAGTCTTTTGTTGTTTATTACTTAAGGAACAAGATGATGATAATCAGATTCGCAAAATACTTTAGGACCTGCTGTTTTATTGATCAAAAACATGAAAAATTATTTAGATATTAATTTGTTTTGATTTTAAGATAAGGTCTTGTAGGTAATATCGGAATATTTTCATAAAAATGCTTGATATACCAACCAAGTTATGGTAAGTGATTAACGGCGTCTATGGACGTATGGAACATCAGAGGCATCATCGACGTGTGACAGATGAAGTAGTAAGTGGGAAGTCAGTTTGTCAACTGGTATTCTACCGTCGAACGGGAAGCTACAATGGTGATGATTACAACTGTTTTTCTTACATGTTCCATTTTGTCAAGTGAACAGAAAATGTGTTTGGGTTACACGAGATCCAATTTATTTTGCTTTCTGCCTTTGAATCCTCGTTAGGCTTTGGATTCATGTCAACAATGCCGCTAAGCTGGTGATTCAACTGCACTTATATTCGATAATCGCGACAAAAGTAACTTTTCTCATTTGCTGAACAAATAACTAGTATAAAATTCCGAACGCATTTAAGTTTACAATCAATGCTTTCCTTTCTCTGTTAATATTGACCACTATACTATAATTTTATTAATGCTTAAATACAATAGGAACATTTTTTAAGTTATACGTATAGAATATGGGTATTTCTTTGGTTTTCCACAAAACCTACATTGAACCTCATTACTCATATATTTTCGTTTCATTAATTTTTTAGATTTTATACAGCAGAAGCTATTGAAGATATCGACATGAAGCTCTGTTTGTTTATTTATTTATTTACACTTTATTGAAACCACCACGGATCATAATGGGCGGACTTCATGCCTAATGGCATTCTTTCTCAGTCAACCTTTGGAGATGGTGTCTGCTTGTGTAATCTAAAAAAATTACAACTGTATTCTAATGAGATCCAATATCGTAAATAATTTTTATAGTATGACGACTCGTCCTTGTACCAATCCGCGACAAGTATAATATACTTTCGTTTATATTTTACTATATGTGTCATTCAAACACGGACCATCATTGACATCATAGTGGTTTGAAACATGATTGGTGTTCAGTCTCGACAGTGGGCACTGGCGCTGACTTCTTGAAGGATCTCTTATTTATTTATTTATTTGCTTTTTAACTATGAAGTATCGCTTGCTCATAGTGTATGAAGTTTATCAAGCTGCACCTGACCATCGTGGTAAATGATGGTGTTTATCATTTGTATAGTTGAGGAAATCAACCCTACCAGTATTAATCTCCCACAGCGGTTGTATTATGATTAATATTTCAACTAGTGTATAGTAAATTCAAAGAGGCTAGTTACAAAACATCTAAAGTTAGACCTAACCTTATCAATGGTGCAGTGATGGGTGAAGTAAAAGTAAGGACTCTTCAATGGTACTTATCGCTCTGCGTCCGCAATAGCCGCCTCTAATGATCTCTGGTTATAGTATTATCTTCTGTTGTTTATGTATCGGATATATAGCTTGGAAGTTACATAGTAAGTTAATTTTATCTATCTATGTTTCAGATACAGCCGTTTATAGTCCACTGCTGGATATAGGTCTACCCTCTTAGACAATGTTCTGATTGGTCCTGGGTCCTCTGAATTCAACGTGTTGTTGATTTCATATACAAATATAGGAACTTTATTAGACACGTATTATTTTGACTATGTATTCTTTAATCAAAAATACTTAAAGGATAAAAAAGTTTTTAAACTTATTTATTTCCAGAAGCTAACCAATATAATTAGAATTAGATTAGTTCGGATATACGAGTATGTCAGTTATTAAATAATTTCCTCTGTAAGTGAGATTCCGACTCTATTCGTTTAGTAAATTCAGAGAGCATCAGATCTAACAAACGAACAGACAGACTATATTCGTAAGTACAACATTATTTGTGGTGCTAAGTAAACATTCGGTTGACTGAATACTTTGGATGAATAACTTTTTGTTTGCAATATTCAATTTAACTCGAAGGCTAAACGTAATAGATAGATATTATAACACAATTAGCAACTTACGTACCACGCTGTGGTGCGTGAAACGGTATCTGACCATCATTAGAAATGTGCACTAGATTTTTATTTTTTATTTAGCACCACATTAAATACATTGGTAGTATATATCTATAACAAAGAGTTATTTTAAAAAAATATTAAAATAAAAATAAAACCAAGTGTGTAATGAAATAAACCTCCATAATCATACTACCCAGCAGATGTAGTTTACTTATGATGATAATCCTTGATTTTTACGAAAATAATTTACAAACAGATATAATAGTATTCAATAAAAACATTAAATCCGGTAAAGACAATTAATTCAAAGATAAAATATTGAAACCAACACACCCTCAACACTCATAGTAATTATAAGGTAAACTCGTAATCACGGTCTAGTTAAGGCTATATACCTTTGAGACGTTGAGATAAAAACTATCCTTAAACCTACGGGAGCGCGGACCTTTCCCGGTTTTCATGGAAGTCGAGCACAAGTAGACTGTCTCTAAGTAACTCGTAACTGACCCCAATAGGTTCGTTTTAAAAACAAGTTAAGAGTTGTAATGGCAGTACACTACAAACATATAGCATCAAACAAACTGAATACGTACGTCATTATCGTCAGTTACTCATTGTATTTCTGGTTTACTGAAAACCAGCGCTCTGGTTAACGGATGGCATAATGCTGATTCAGTTGCCTTCCTTTGTGCTGAAGCGAACATCGAAATAAATTAGAGTTTGTGACGTGATCGATGAACGCCGGGTGCACGCACGAAAAAGCATGACTAATTGTCACGTTCCGCCTGAGCCGAGTGTGCAAGCGAGAGCGCGGAACAAGCGATAGAGAGGCACGATCGGCCTAAGCGTTCGGCTTGTGACGCATCTATGTATCTCTCTCCCAATCCATCGGCCGATGCATCTTAAATATCACACATGTATATAAGTTATAAATAAATTGTTAATAACACATTGTTACTTGTAATGAATCTGTATAATTTAAGTTAAAAAATAATTAAATTAATGAGTGCAAATAAATGTTAATGTATCGAAAAAATTGTAATTTTCAATTAACTCCTTCTTTGCATTATACAATATAATGATAATTCAGTGATAATAATTCAATTCCTAAAAGTATGCAATTTTTCATCAATGTTTTCTTATGACGTTATCACGTAAAATTATCGTCCGTAAACCGACTTCACAGACAACCAATTTTTTAGTTGTTATATATATTTTTTTTTTCTCTAATACCAACAAGTTTCAATTAGGCTGTTCATATTGTATATACTACTCGTAGAAGTGAGCATTAATGAATCTGATTGTGTCCTACTGCCAACACGGCCGTTACGTGCAGTAATTCACTATCGATTTTCAATCGTACTTCATTTCGCGACTGTCAACCATGTCGGCTATGTCCGTGTGTTTGACAAGGGATGGAAATGGGTTACGTTCATATTTACTATGCACTTTATATCAATAGCCGACGGAATAGCAGAGGGGTGCCCACAGATGGGCATCTCTAACAACACTTTACTGGCCAAGGTAAGCGGGGCAGGCCATTGTTAATTGACTCCTGAACACTGCAACCGAAGCAAGTTGCAATCATTTTATGGAGGGTACGGTGATACTTAATTATTATATATTATATAAAAAACCCAAAAATTTTCAATCTTTAAAATTGGACCATTGGGTGAGTATTTTGGAGTGGATTGTATCAGATTGGATGAGTATAAATTAATTACGACTTTATGAGTTATTTTTCTTTGTATAAGTCAAGAAATTCGAAACAAGTGTCATTTAGTTTTCAGTGTTTATTGATATTATTAATAATTATTATTACAACCCACAATAATCCCCCGGGAGGCTCGGTCATCTCATAATGCGAGAGGAGAAACGTCTGCAAGTTACTTTGCTCACCTTACTTTACCACCATTCCTCGTTTACTAATAATCTCCCTCACCTTACGCTCTTAGAGTTCACTGCTGACGCCCCTGCATCCAGCGGGCATCTGCTATCTTTTTCAAATATTTTTTTTCCCTAATACCCGCAGTTAAAAGTGCTCATAGCCACACGAATTAAGTTAATAATAACCAAATAAATGAGCTTCCAGCAACAGAAAGCGTTCGTGGGTCACCGCTAGGAACTAATAACATATACAGCGAAATATTACTAGTAAATCTATAATAACATAATAGAACAACTTTTTCCTTTGAAAGATCTCTTGAGGTTTTTTGATGAAACATTTTTATTGCAATTAAATATTAAACAATGTTGGTTTAGGCGGTCCGCTGCGCGCCGTCTGTCACGGCTCGACTTGGCTCTGTGGTCGTAAAATTGGAACTAGTACATTTTCTTAATAAAGTTTTAATTTAGTTGTAAAATTCCCTGGTTACTTTCCAGAGCAAACGCTGGCTATTCACTGACGTTGTTAATGTGTAGAAAAAATACGCTTTTTTATAATTAATATCGGTTTATGTATTTGTTGTAGTTTAAAGTACATGTTAAGATTTTAAATAAAAAATACAATGAGTAAATAAATTTCTCTTTACCGTTGGTATATAGTTTAAAATGAACCTTACATTTTATACTACATATTGTAGACATATTACATTATAATAATGTTTATATAAGTTAACTGTTTTAACTTCTCAGTATTTCCACCACTACCGATATAATTTTCACGTACCACCAATGGGTCCCCGCGTACCACTAGGGCGTACACTGGTTAGCATCGATTACCATGCTCTAGAACAATGCTTTCAAACAAATTATCAATTTGATCTTTGATAGTTATTTTAATTCATTTCAATTAAACTATTTTTGTTATTAATAAGTATGATGAACGATTATAAACGTACTTATTTAAAAGCAGCGCGAGACGTGTTAAATATGTCACTAGGTAGACTTAAATCGGGTTAGCGAAAATGTCTAGTGTTTGAGAATCAAACTTAAGAGGTGCCTGAGTTTTAGAGTTATTTTAAATATATATATTTACAGCTAACCTCGACTCATTACACTTAAAAATGATATTGTCAGTTAAACTCATTGGATAGCCCAACTGACAGGAACTGCTCACTATTGCTCAAGGAAATTAATAATGTCAGGGGTACTATTACGAGTTATCAACCATGAAAGCGATGGTTAATGGCTCTCTAACATTGCAACCGAAATTCGTCAAAACATTTTACGATTCATTCTAGGAAGAGAGCCAGCCAGGCGGGTTATATACGGTATCCGAGCGAAGTGCTCTTAATATTGTAGGTCGAGACAACATGTAACGAGCGGGGACTTTGACCACTTATCCTCAGGTAGTCCAACTGTTTATTTGTAAGCTGTTAACGAAAAATGCTCAAAATAAATTTCAACGAGTATAATAGTTTTCGTATAATAGTTTCGAAAATTATTTGCTCAAGTAACTAGCAAGTTAATATAACTTGTTGTTTATCAGACTTGTTGTGAAATAAGATGTAGTTCAAGAATTATTGGTTGTTAAGGTATGGAAATAAAAACAAACTTTACCTCTTTGTTAGACGCGTGTTTGCTACAGGATGAACTAGCCAACCACGCCGCAATCAATGGTTGATGACGCACATAATTGTTACTTTGTAATTAAACAATCGAAAATGTGTTTTAATGTAAACTTTAAATTGATAACGCGTATACCGTAGACCTCGTAGCGCCCGTGTATACTACGCTGTAGCCCGCGCTCGACTGCGACCTGTAGAATCGCTACGAGATTGTGATGCTGAGTTCACACTGTATGTGTAAACGCGCGTCCACATTGCGAACGTTTAGCGAGCATTACAGAGTTCCATAGGGCGAGAAAATACTAATGTGAAAATTCATTCACCTGCGAACTTAATTCTTTTTGAATGGAATTCCCACTTTCGATCCCAGATAGGTTTGAAAGGTGGCAGGTTGAAAGCGCACCACTACACAATAATTTTTACTAACATCATCGTAATAAAAAAAATATAATCAATTCAATTTTTTCATTAAAATTATGTTTATTACCAAAAGGACAATCCTGAGAAAGATAGTCAGCCTCTCTGTGATAAGTATTGATCACGTGAGATTCGTACCCATTAAAACCCCGCCGGCATCAAGACCAGCGGGCGCGAGTTACTAAAAGGTTCTTTTGTATTGTGGGTTCAATTATAGCCACCTCATACGGCGTGAACGCGACTCGACTGTATGAACACGCTATTATATGTCTCCCAAAAATATATAAATGCTGGTTAAACTACTAAACTTAAGATTAAACAACCTATGTTGCACAAAGTGCCACACAGAATTAAACCACAATCAAAGCTTAAGAACAAGCCATCTGTCAGATAAACATCAGTACTTCTCGAGAATCGAACTGAAAACCCATCACTACGTGGCCAATATGAAGTGAACGGCATCATAGCGTGAACATATTTTCTACGTAATTTACTATGATACTAAAAAGTAAGATACGATTCATGAAAGTTTAAACGACAATATTTAAAATGTACTTAGTATTCGAGTTACTTATGTTATTAGATTTGTCTTTATATTCTGTTAATCAATTTATTATTTAATAATACTTAAGTCAAGTATAAATGTACAATGACATGCATTCGCGTATCCAACGGTTGAGGTTAAGAGCTCAATAGTAATTTAAGAAACATATAATTATATCATAATTGATTAAGAGGATATGACATGTAGTCAATGAGAATCTGCTTAATAAACTGTACCATGTTATTAACAACTGTGTCCGTTTCGTTTTTTGTTTACGTAAATTCGACCATGTTTCATGTCATGGTTCGCAGTTGAAATGGCTTCCTATTAGGAAACGAAGACATGTAGGAGTACTTTCCACCCTCTACTCTATTCTATACGATAATCATACTCCCCAGTATGTGAAAGAATTGTTTCAGTTCTTGCATAACGGCAACATCGTTCTTCTGTGACATTGTTGCTTTCAGTACCGCTTCACCGTTCGGGTTTCCTTCTTATTCATTTGCCGTTCAACTTTGGAATGTTCTACCCAACGATCTGAGAAGACCAGCCACTGGACTGAACTTCAAGAGAAAGCTCACGATCTCCTTGGTAATAGTGAGAATTACCATCATTACATACCCTATGTATTTTTATAGTTATATGCATATAGCATTCGTTTGTATATATTTACAGTAGTTATAACAATACTTAATATTTATATATGTAATCGTTTATTCTGTATATATGTTATATATTTAAAAACAGTATATATATTATAATGTATTTTTTACACGCTTTTATTACCTTGACTCGTATGTATGTAACGGAATCTTTAACGTTATTTTTACCAATTTTGAGTCGTCTGATCAGCTTCAAAATTTTCACAGAAGTCAAGAGCTGTTACAATAAAATAATTTAATAGTTCCGTTTGAATGTCCTGACTAGAATCATCAGAATAGAAAGAAAATATCTAGATTAGTTCGCAGTTAAGTGTTTACCATCCACAGAACGATGGTAAATGACATTCTTCTTTATCGATCGATTTAAAAAAGGCTCTTATTACAATTACTTTTGAAACTTAATTTTTTTTTAATCTTATTCCCTGATGCATTCCTCATGAATTAGTCACAATTGATTATTGGACTTTATTTCGCTGTAACACAAAACTCCTTATATTTAAAATTTTGGCCTATTTTTTAGTTCGATTTATTATTAAAGCGTGTTTTTTTAGTTTATTTTTAACTACAATTCTGAACCTTAATCTTTGTAGCGCCGTCGTCGCTTCTCAATGTTGCTTGAAGGTTGATTGGCAGAGTATGCTTAAAGCATTAAGTCCACCTTTGTTCCGTTGTTTGTGGTGTGGATCATAGGAAATAAATAAATAAATAAATGTACATTTTCTGCGAATAAATTGAACTGAAGACATTTAGGTGTAGGTGGTAAGTCGCTCGACAATCCCTTAAGAGCGTTAACGGCTAGGTCGAGACGTTTGGATTATTCAGTGTGAAATTAACACACACACACAAAAGTATGTTTGGATTTAGCGATGGAAGTCCTTTGTTAGTAGCAAGATGCTGTTACTCTTGTTAATTAGTTTTAATCCCCTAATGGTGTCGGATGTAAGCTCCAATGAGCCGCGGTCTAAGTAGAATCTCTTGATGGCATAGGATATGTATCTGTATTTTGTACTCGGAGGATCGCATTACGAAGGTTGCAATTCGTATTTTATGTTTTAAATATTATTTATTTAATTTACACTAAAATTGCGTTACATTGAGTTATTGGAGCTAAGCAGATAATAATCTTAGTTGTATCGATTAATTTACTCGTAGATAGATAAGTAATTGAATTTATGTTGACATTGTAAGTCAAACCAAAACATTATAATTAATATTACATCTTGTGTAATTTAATCGAGATCTTTCCAAACTCCAATCCAACCCACCTCCCTTCGAGGTTATGGCGTTAGGCTCTCGCTGTTGAAGGTCGATAGGCTCTGCACGTCCCAGTTGACACACATGCATGAAGAATTTATTATCTGTCACGAAAAATAAAACGTTCTCAACGTGTTTCGATTTGTAATGTTGGAGAATCAGTTAACGACCGGGATCCTCTCTAGCTTCATGGCTCACAACATTCGGTGATGCCTTTGAAGTTCCGAATGTCTGCTGACAGCGGTGACCATTTACCTTCATGGCTCACTTAGCCGTTAGCCGGATATTGATATCAAGAAATGTGTATATTGAATCGAATACTGATAATTGGATGGTTTTAATGAAGTTTTAAGTTGTTAAGTTAAGTTTTAATGATGGTTATAGTCTGGGAAAGGGTAATATAGGATTGAATGAAGTATTTGAGCGTTGTTTATAAAAACAAAATGGCGTTGTAATGTCAAACAACGGTGCCGTTGCATATTGACGGTAGTCATAAAAGGTTGGCTGGTTGAAAATGCTTTTAGCATTTGCCGCCTTTCATATTAAGTTTCGTGGTTATAATAATAACGAATAAATATAATAAACACAAAAAATGACAGGCACAAAACGCTATGGTACTCCCACGTGCTGTCGCCGCCTTGACAGTGATCTTTTCCGTTCGCGGCTTTTACGTCTGTCTTGTAACGAACCATAGTTTCAGGGATTTGGTTTTGATTGTCAATTACTATAACGTGGAATCCTTCTGGCGAATTATTGGAGCGTAATGATATTGGATTTTTCAAAAAAGGTGTAAAAAGATTTCGCGTAATGATATTGGATTTTTCAAAAAAGGTGTAAAAAGATTTCTTGACGCCCTTGCCGTGGTGTTTTGTTTAAGGTAAGTAATATTCGTAGGCTAATCGCTATGATAGTTCTTAGGCTGGCGTCCTCTGAATTTACTCTTTAGGTTACAAGCGAAAACATCAAACCGCAACATGCTGGTCATCTGCTGTATACATCCATCCACGGTATAAGAAATGAAGTAGTAAGCACAAATCCCATCTTTGTGTATTTATTGTATAAAAACATAGAAAAAATTATCACATACATGTTCTCACTTTTTAAAACCACCTCAACTTATGAGACTGAAACCCGATCGTCATCTTCCAGTTTAACGGACATCCTGAGTTTGATTTTAGGAATCACACTAACATTCTACGTAGGATAACAAACCAATAGAAACAAGTTTGCCAATTTTAGTCGACTTTTAAGCAAGTACTGTATATAATTTTAAAAGCTGAGATCGTCAAATCTTTTGTTATGCATTACTACTAAAAATATTATAAAAAAACGTTGAATGTTTCGTAAAATCGGACCTAGGACAGGTAGATTGCTCTTAAGTACACTTAATTTGAAATAATATTGATGATGGATGAATTGAATTGAGTGCATTAATATTAATGTTTGAATAAAAATACGAATATTATCATATTTTGGAAAATAAAACTAGTAAAATTATATTAGTACTGTGTAATACTTAACTGAGCATATACTCATTTCATACATAAAATGTCACCAAGTAAAATATTACATTGTGATTAATATCAAAATATCCATTGGTTGTATTCTTATAACGAATTGATAATATAAAAATATGTAAATATGACTTTGAGATTTAATAAATATCTTGGTCTGGCTATAAATAAATACTGTTACTATAAAAACAATAATATTTTACATTTGAATTTGGAACATATCATTTATGAATTCGACTTTTTTACATATTGTTCGTATAAAAACTATTCTTTGTTCCAAGACAAAAATCATAATTATCTCATAAAAACTGTTATTGTAAATATACACACAAGTACATTTAAATAAATGTAATTTATTTCTGTAGGTACTTTTTAAGGCACATTTTTATCACATAAATGCTGGCAAAAATGCAATCTACTTAACACAAATAGGAATGTCGTACACAATACAAAATAAGTTCCAAAACTATGCTTTGAAAATAATGATTCCAAAGTATTTTATAAAGGAAATGTTATAAAAGAAACTTAAGTTCACAGACATAAAAGGAATGTTAATTGAAATTGAAATTATGATTTAAAATCGACTTATATGTAGTTTAGTTCGTGCAGAAAAACATAAACAAATTTAGAATAAAAGAACAATTAAACTAAAATAAAATTTAATTAATTTTTAATTAAAATAAATGTGTGTAACTAAATCCCCTTTATGAAGTAGTACCCTTGAGTATCTTGATACTGGGCAGCATTTCACGGCTTCCACGGCTCTGGCCGCGTGCGTCTTATCTTTAGATCCAACCAATTTCTAATTGTATTTTCATTTGTAATTTCACTTATAAATTGTATTTGTAGTTTCATAGGTGCTATGCCACAAATCAGCTGATTAGTCATATGCAGTAGAAATAACTAGATATTATTGTCTACGATTGGGTAAGATTTGATTAATTTTATGAAGTTAGTTACAAATAGTGAAAAAAATTGTGGATATACGTAAGTTTAATATGCATTCACCTTTATCTGACGTATATTTTAAAAGTTCTATAAACTAAAAAAATAGGAATGCTCTCAAGATCACCAGAGCAGAATGAGAATTATTATAACAAGAGACGTATTCCAAAATTACATTTCGTAAATATATCTATTCTTATGATAATGATGTAATAATATGATACAGAATATATTAATAAATATTGATTCATTGAATAATTTGCCCGTTTCCATAGAAAAATTACTACACAACAGTGAAACCAATTAAATTATATTTTACATTAACGAGGTAGATGTACCGTTAAATAACAGATATTTTTCACCACTAGACCAGTTTTTGATGTCATGTTGTTAACGTTTCATGCTTGAACAAGACCTCACTTTCGACCTACTCCTTTATGATGTACCCTAAATCTTTCATTTCTTTGTCAAACTGCTGATCTCTGTACTTCTTTATTTTTTCTAGCCACAACTCAAAGCTGACATGGTTCCGACAAGTGCCACCGTACCTCGCTGGCAGGCACTCGGGATCTATGTACTTGTGCAGAGACTTGAGATCGCTCCCGTGGAAATGGATCCTGTCCCAGGAACTCTGAGGAATGAACTTCTTGAAGATGTAGAAGAACGAGTTCAATATCCAGGAGTAATTGATGATGTGACAGCTCTTGAGGCGAGTGGGTGTTGCTACCTGGATATAGATAAGAATTTATAGCTGCACGCTACTGCAATAATGATTGGACGGTTGAGAGGCCAACTCGAGTATAGGAAATTCTTATACATTATAAAAATCTTTAATATGGATTAAAAATATCTCTTTTATTATCATAATTCAGGCCGACAGTTTAATATACCCTCCGACTAAATCCTGATCATGCTTGCCTTGCTGAATTTTATTTGAAATTACTTTGTGTTTATTTATAAATGAATACGTTTGCATGTATTTTTATGTATCTACGTATTTTTGTAATTATATTTAAATGTTATTTTCATAACATAACGACCTCATAGCCCAGTTGGTAGTGACCCTTCCTGTCGAGCGAGGGGCTCCGGGTCCGATTCCCGGCAAGGACAGACATTTATGTGACAGATAAGTGATTGTTCTCGGGCCATGAGTGTTTGTGTATGTCCACGCCACCCGCAACACAGGGAATCCTAGTGCGGGAGTGTGAGTGTGTAAACGTTTATGGTTTACTTTATTTATTATTATCTAACTGTATCACTCCACACATTCATCTTTTTGCACTTTCTGTTTCACAATGGTAGCCTGGAAGATGCTCTTTAGCAAGAACTAGTAAAATAGTTGAATTTTTTGATAATTTTTTACCTGGTCTGTTATTGTTAAGATAAATAAAATGTATTATAGTAAATTCTGATTACATAATCTTAGATATTAATTACCTAACCTTACAAACAACCCTTTTAGAGAAATCAAGAGTCGAAAAGTAATTATTTTGTAAATGAGTTATTTGATATTATTATTAGTATTTAAGTAAGTTATTGAATTTTTGATTTATTGCTGTAGCAACTTTAATATCCGGCCTATAGAAATGAAATATCACACCAAGAAGAATGTCATTTATTTTTTCCAGCGATGTCTTCAAATAGGCCGTGCCATCTCAGTTCCCAAGTGTAGCAATGCATTTGTGAGTAACTTCGAACGAAACTGTTGATAGTTCTAATTTACGAGGTCAAACGTCCCTGGATTGTAGTCTAATTTAGAATTTTCATATTAATAGAATCAATTCAACACAGATGAAGTTGTGGACGCAACGGGAAGTTTTCCAGCTGATATGGCTGAACTAGAAACCACATTTTTGTTGATATTGTATTCAAATTCGTTAGTTGCATATCGATCATGTCAGATGTTGTGTTTCATTACGGTAGAATTAACAGGGATTGGGGTGTATGCAGCACTCCTACTAATGAAGCAAAGTTTTAACTAAATAAATAGTGTCGTCAATATAAAATTTTCAATAAATTAGATGACGGATCAGCATGCACTAATGGCTTGAGATGTAGAAACATTGTTGTCTTCGTGCTTAATTTGAATTAGTTGTTTAATTCACTTGCAATATGATTGACATTGAATAGATATTGAAAATTGTCGACAATTTATTTCCGACAATTACGAACTAGCGAGCGATAAGGAAGTATTTATAAATAATAAAATATATAAATCTATAGTACATTTATGAGAGAACAAAATCTCTATCTCGTATCGTATAGTCTAAATGTTCGTTTTTCGCAACACTTTTATACGAAACCTTAAATCTAGTTGTAATTATTGATCGGAGTATAATTAAAAATCATCCTCACCCCCATTAAGCACACAATCTGGTAAGCGACGGTGGGCGTCAACGCTGCGACATGGCGCAAGGAAAGCCCCTCCAGGTCCACCAGCACTGTTCCCCCTAACACTTGCATCTTCGGCTGTCTGATCCCTATCTCCATGATGGCCATCCCTACGCGTACTAAATCTTCCACTGGGTACTCGTTCGGATCCCACATTCCTGGCGAAAGGTGTCAGTACAATTGGTATTCGTATAAAAGTGTGTTATTTTGATTGGTGTTTTTACTAAACACAGTTTATTGTTTTGGATGGCGGCACAGTTCATAGTATAGATTTCGGGGCTTAAGAAACGTTTCTTCTCGAACCCCAGCCAATCTCGACTCACTGGGGTATCAATACTGTGATGTCATTTTAATGGCAACAGTTCTTGTGCATTATGAACAACAATCATAAATTAGTTTTGCTTGTTCTTAATAATATAAATAATTAAAAATTAATTTTAATTAATATTAACCTATTTAAATTAAATTATATATATGATCTATTTAAAGAACAAATGAAACCACTTTAGCTATAAAATGAATAGTGAAGTTTTTTTAACATGTTAAAATGACAACAAGTCAGTCGTCTCATCGTACCATAGAATAGTGTTCTACGGCGCTTACTGCAAGGTGGCCCGACTGGTTATTTACCTACTATTAACGTTTATTTTAATGAAAATAACAATAAAAACTATTAACAAATCAATATATCGCCTGACCTATATATATATATATATATATATATATATATATATATATATATATATTCGCGTTTGTTAACTTAAAATTGAATATACCAAAAACAAGCTTAGCAAATAATACAAAACAAAACATTGCTTCGTGTTACTGAAAACGTAATTAGTTTCGCGGGCCCTTGTCTATCAGTTGCGATTTTTTTTTTATTTATAAAAGCTTTTAGGATCCTTCAAAGGGAATAAACGAAATTCAGTTTCATATTACTGCCTGTCACAAGCAAATAAATAAAAAATCAGTTTATGTTAAAATTTATTTCATCTTAGGTATGTTTACGGTTCTGAAGTTATATGAAACAACGAAACCCTTATTAATCATTCACGCGTCTGTCAGTCTAATGCTATTATCTTTGGATCTAACTAATAAAAATATTGAATTATGCCGTACTTATGTCGTAAATAAACGAATACGAATGTTGGGATAGACACCACGTACAAAACAAAAAGTACATCTTGCTCACATAATTTTATTACATTTTTTAACATGCAACCTCAATTGAATTCTTGATGATACAGTAGCATAAGGCTACATAGACTTTTTTCTCCAACAATCCAGAACGATATTTTTCTATCACATTAATGTCAAGGGTCTTTATGAGATATACAAATACATTTTTAAAGATTTATAGCAACAAACACTATTCACTCGAGTTCAATTCAGTGAACCATTTTTAATTAGTTCAAAAATATTGGACCTGCAGTCAACCTGCTGTTCAACTGCAATTGCATGATACCGACATACGAATCCAACCTCGAACACATCAGCTGTCGTCTTCGAGATCTAATACGTCTGGCGTTCTCGAGGAACGAGGATGCTTCAAGTGCGAGCGTGATTGGCTAAAAAACAGTAGGTTGAAATATGCTTCATGGCTCTACATCGACTGTTGGTATAGTAATTATACGGAACCCTATTACTCCTAACTCGCTCTATCTCCACATTCGCTTTAACATGTTTGTTTAACCTACATCATGTTATTCTGTGTATGGTTTGTTATGAATATGTAAAGAGACGGCAAATAAATTTTAAATTATGTAACTACCTAGTAATATTTGAACGAGTACCTAATATTACGTAATATGTAGATTCCTCTTATCCGTTTCAAATTCAATATTTTTGGTTCTTGTAAGGTTTATACCTATCTCAATCGATCAAGTAATTCGAATGGTACACGACAGACGCAATAGCGTCTACATGAAAACATTAAAAAATATCTGTATGTAGTATCAAGATTAAAAAATATATTTACGAGTAAGCCTCACCGAATCTTAGCATGGATACCCTGCCGATATCAGGACGGTCGTACATGACGCCTTCGTAGGCGCCCTTCACCTTGGTGAGGTTCCACAAGTCCACGCCTTTGTAAAGATCTGGATACTCTTCCCGGAAGGTGCAATATCGGACCAGCTGCGGATTAATGTCATGACAAAACTATACCAGTGATAAATGTTCTGTTACCCAAAAAGCTATCAAGCGCGAGTCTTTCTCGCTCACCGAGGTTTCTATGCAACGTGACGAGAAAATGTTGACGGACCTCCTGTTGGAGGTCACTGGGTAGTGTACCATGCTGCTTTAATTCCGAAGAAATAAACAGATGGCAATATTTTTAATTGCGTGGTTATGTACCACTGTCCTTTTAAAATCAAATGTATTATATTATATGTGTTACGGTAGCTATGTTGATGTTACTAACAAGTGCGTTTTATCGCTTTCATATTGACCATCCTTTGTCTTTATGACACTTTGATGTTCCAAATGATTACTAATAGCGGGTCACCGCTAACGTAAACCACAATATATGTGTATATGGTTTTTCTTTTGTTGGTATTCTTACCATATGGTATGGTAGGTATATACCTACGTTTAGTAAGGAATTTTGGGACTCTTTGTTCTTAAAATTATCCCGTATACCGTTTGTATTATACTTAAGTAGGAAACCATTAGTAGTTTACTGAAAAACAGATATCGGTAGTATAACAAGAATCTTTATTATCATTATTCTTTGTTAGGCGAGAAAGAGTTCCAAAACCATATTTCCAATGGCCTATATTGGATAAAAGCCGGAGGTTACGCTCATATGACGAGTAAAGGAATACATACTAATTTATGTGCTCTTGGTACGATGAAGTCTCTAGCTCGGAGGAATCGCAAGAGGAACTCTTCATCTGTTCGGAGCGGCCGGCACTCGTCGCGTTCTGTGGAGGAAGTACATTTTATATAAAATAGAAAGTTACATGTAAAGATTGCCGTTCGGGTACCTGTGTTGAATTCCTACATGTACCGCTAATTCGTTGATTACCTTCGGTGAAGAACAAACAACATTGTGAAGCAACCTGAATATATAAGAATTCTAATTCTAAAAGAATTATTACAATTCGTTAACTTATACCTCAACGAGGTAGTGATCTTCAGGTAGAACTTAATGCCGCTGCCCCGTCCGTTCTTCGACAGGGTGCACTACGGGGCATGTTGACTTATACTCAGCATCCTTACAAATTTATGTAATCAATGCGTTCTTCCTTCTGCAATTTTTGTAATATTCTGGATGGTCTGTAGTCGGTGTGACAAAATAATATATATTATAAAAAAATATTTTTTTGGATTTAAACAAAGTAATCTTCTAATTAGTACAGCCAATCCAATGTATTTATGGAACATTAACCTTCTATGTGTCAATACAAAATTCAAACATAATTTCGCTTGCCGTATATCATTTCTCGCAGTTCCCTGACGGCTGCCAGCCTGGTGTTTGGGTCCTCGCAGCATTGTTCCCTTGCGATTTGCACCAGTTCGGGGTCCTCTTTTGTGTTAAGCTCCGCTTCGAAGGCTATCTCCAAGAAACATTCATACATTATGTTTTCCCGCTGCACTCAGTCCTGGAATAACGAGATAACATTATTGTTTTAAAACACAAACGTTTTTGGTACTTTCCATGTTAACGTCCATAATGAACGCTATTTATACAACAAATTTAAAATATAACACGTAATTTTTAAGTTTAAAAAATTTTTTTTCAACCGTAGCGTAAATTGTTTCATTTCAAAACAGACCGTAGCGTGCAATGTGAAAACACTTAGTTGCTAAATAACCTATTTAATTATTCACCATAGGTACGTGCTCATATGTTTACATGTGCAAGGTTTGCTTTATACATGGAAAATAAAAATTTATTTAGTACGCCATCCCCGTCGTATTATAGCTCTGTAAGGATCGAGATGATATACGAGTAAGAAATAAATAAATATACGTTTACACACTCAAACCTCCGTACTAGGATTGTTGCAGGTGGCGTGGACATGCATAAATATGACATTACAAACACCCATGAACCGAGAACAAACATTTATCTGTCACATAAATGTCTGCCCCGGGCTGGAATCGAACCTCGCTCAGTAGGCAGGGTCACTACCAATTGGGTTATTTGGTCGTCAAATCGAAAGAAAACAAAATTTGTAGCCTAGTGTTTGTAACGTCGATCTCCCACACCTGAAACTCGAGTTCCAATCCTGTCACATACCTCTAACTTTCATTATGTCCGTATTACGAATTAATTATCACTTATTTCAGTGAAGAAAACCATTTTGAGGAAATCTGCACATCTGAGGGTTCTCCATAATGTTCCCAAAGCTATGATTTTTATTGTGTGTGATTATTGTTAAGAGACCCGAGGTTAGCAGTGTACAGTTATAATTGCGACGAAAAAGGGCAAAATTTTTAACCAAAAATAAAGAATTAACGTTTATCTACCAAGTACCCGCCGTGACCGCAAGCCTTTAATGGATTTTGTAAGGGGCGAAACGAGGTTATCCTATTGGTTTTAATCCATTAGCAGCACACTGCAGGGAATGAATCTCTCCTCGTAATTGGGGAGGCCTAGAATGTAGCCCGGCAAGCTGAGACGCTGCCTTTAAGATAAACTTTATTTCCTTTGAAAAGGTGGTTTGGATTGTTAGAGCAGTTAGTTAGCATCTAATCGAAATGTCAGAAGTTCTTTGGTACATAGTCCGAATGTCTCCGACATGGTTTAATGTTAATGTCAAGTTACGACACCTAGCAGAACCGACGGCTAACCGAGCTGTCAAAAGCATGGAAGTGGACAAGGAATTTACTGCCAGTAGCGGTCACCCATCCCACTATCGACCGCATCCACAATTACTTAACTTTGTCGAGCACATCACATTTATTGACAGAAACCGTTGGACTATGAACGCTGATTCATTGTATGTCCACTAATAAAGGGGATAAGTTCATTCTAAATTAACTACAATAAATAGTCTGAGGCGTTTGAAAACTAATTTATTCAGGAGAGTGTGTAAAAATTTTATAAAAGAAAAATTTTAATCCACATTCTACATATACTAATCCATTGGTATATATCAAAGCTAAGTTATGTTCATAATTAGTCGATTACTAATTCGAATTCTCACTTGTCATTTACACGTTATGTATTACACTTTAATATCCTCATACAGTACAGCACACTTAACATAACTCCATACAAATTACGCAAATCAGATGTTAAAAAAATATTATTCGTTTGGAACAATTTGCAAACACCGCATGATGGTCCATATAGTATTATAAATATTAGTTTACTTAAGTAACATAGAAGCTTGGATTGCAAATGCGTAATTTTCGAATTTCATGAACTATGGTTCGTCAAGGTGATCCTTGCATACGGTAAATATCGTAGGTAAATGTAGTAACTTGAAATTTCGAATCACACAAAAAGTAAAGTACAATAAAAGTTAATCAATGTATAATTTGCAAGAGAATTGCTTCATCCGCCGTTCAGCAGGGCTTCAAGCTGCGAAGGTTGGTTTAAATTCAAGGATAAATGGCGGTCGTCACACCCTAGTTGGAAAATACAATGTCAATACCAAAAAAATTCATCTATGGGTACTGATCGAAATGGACTTTCGATATATAAATCAAAAAATCCATTCACATATTTACTATCTACCTTATTACTCTTGATAATTCTCGTTCAAAGTAAAAACATTATAATTTCATTTATCATCATTTATCATCAATTTCATTACTCACGGATGTAACTTACGCAATAGTACAAAAATACTGCGCCGTGCATAAATATAGCCATGTATTAAAACAACTTCTGTTACGCAATTAATTATTAATTATGTGAATGATTTTTCGTAATACAGTTACTTGAAGAAAAACTGAGTAATATATTCTGTAGGTATGAGAAGCAAATAGGAAGAAGTATTGAGTGGGAAAATATAGTGAATAATATCTATTATTCTACATTATTAATTGACTGCGTGTTCGGAACTGCTCTCCTTTCGCTATTAAGTTTCATCATACCCGACGAGCAATTGAGTATTTTATTGCAAACGGTATTTTAATCAGATTAAATAAAGTTCAATTCCATTTATAAATTTAAAAAAGGAGCTAAGTTTAACACAACACAGGTTTGTTACGTTGTACAACTTGATAGATTAAGAACCGATAACTAAAAGGGCCAAGTTCTATATGACGTATTTTATACCTACATTATTTCTAATTGTAGTTAATTTAGGATTATTAGGTGCTTTTTACATAAAACTGTCAATGCTGTTACTAAACAGAACGCGGCAATTGACCCGAGTGATGGCAGCAACATCGCTATGGACCAGCTAATGGACGAGGACTATAGCAGGCAGTACTCGTGTTTCAACCGCGTTGGAGACTGGTGTCTCTCTGCTAGGAATTGTACACGTTTCCTAAGTAATTATCGTTAGCGGTAAATTGTTTGGGAAACATTACTCTCCTCGAATTACCAATTATCCACCCGCGAAGATGTTTTATCATGACACCAAAAATACTGCGCAATCCGCTATATAAACAAATAAATCTGTAAGTCAGTCAGTAAGAAGTCAGTCTGTCAATAAGAAGTATTAAGTGTGAATAAAATTTGAGAAAAATGTAAATTAGAACTCGAAAAAATATATCGAAAGAAACATAACTAGCTTTATCATCTTTATTTCCGAATTTGACCTAACACACTGCGTGTCTAAATTTTAACTACTCGCAAAATTTACTGCGAACACATTTTCAGTAACAGGATATCATACCGATTACTTTCTGGTATTTACTTATGCGTACAGAAAAGTCATCCTACGCATTAAATAGCCATATTTAAACTGTTCTCTGACCTTTTCAACCGAATTTAAATGTCAAAACGCAGTGACGAGAATACCGATGTAATTGAATTGAGTATATTGGCAAAAGAAGTTACTTTAATGTCAGCAAAAATAGTTGCACCACTTCTCCTACGCAGCCGACCACGTCCATGTTTTGGGTACACGGCAAATAGTCATAAGCACATGGTGTCATTACCGTTAATAACTGGTTCTTTACCGTCTTCTTTGTTCAGCAAAACTATTTATTGTACGCTGAGTATTGCGCATGTATGTATATTCGCGGCGGTGACCACTTGGAGCGGTCGCAATAGAAAGACTTGGAGGTGGGGTCATATTAATAGTAAAATATATGGCGTGAATTAGAGTACTGCAAAAACTTCATTGAACCAGGAAGATAATATTTTATTAAAATTTCGTAGTTTGATTATTTTTAGAAAGTTTGTCAATTAGTGTAGCGACCGCGCGGCACCACATCGACACGACCGAAGGCCAAACAAGGAGAACTCGAAAAACAATAAGATTGCGGAGAACGATCAAACAAATGGACGCTCATACATTGTACTCCATACAAATTGTTTTGTAAATACAGACATTTTTTTTGTTACTAGTAGCATGCCTCGACTTCGTTCGAGTTGAACAATTTATTATATATTATATTTATATAGCCTATCATAACATCCAAATAGTTAAAGAATTTTTCAAACAGGTGTCGTGGTTTCAGAAACTACCCTCCTCATACATAAAATTCCCACTCACTCTTTATAATATAACCCAGTATAGATTAATATTACATTTTTTTGTGTATTCTATTTGCTATAGATGTTTTCTAAATGAGGTCGTATCTCAATTTCTGAGGTCAGTAAACTTCAAGCGCCAGTAATGGTCGCCGACGCTAATGACCCATTTTACTGCGCTTTAGAAGATTTTGTACAGTTTTCTCTTTACGCAATTGCTGCTACTTAACGCAAAACAAAAATTTGTATACAAAATTTCATTATATATCGTTAAGTTTTGAAATCGGCATGACGGCGCAATAGTTTCTGGCAACTCCGAGGCTGTATATCTTGACCTTATAACGTTTCATCATTGTAATCTATCTCTTTCTATAGTATTAGACTCGGATATTTTGAGGTTCATTCACAGCCGGAGACCTTTTATATGTGGTAGATATATATATATATATATATATATTTTTTTTTTTTTTTTTTCTAGGTTTCGTTCCGAGTTCCGCAAATTTATTATAAAGACACAAAATGATTACAAAGTTATAGAGCGAATAGTTTTATATTTGAAATATGAATTACTTTTCTGATAGCGAATTCACGTAACAAATAAAACCATATGAATTTTACCAACACGATGATGGTCAAATAATGATGGCAAATGCAGGAGGCCCACTGTACAGTTAAAACTGTTTTCCTATTACAATAAAAAATATCGCGACATAGAATCTAAGAGCAACACTTTATGATTTCTTCACGAGATATAAAACTCCAAATCTTTTTTTGGTTACACAACAACCCGACCATAATCTAAGTGCTGAGTTAGCAATGACGTTAAAATTACTAAATTTTCGTTCAATAATAATACGACCATAGATAAAAGAGAAACAAGAGCTGTAGAAAAATAACAGTACAGAAAAATATCTGTCTCATTCTCTCATAAGGAATATAAATATGAAAGAAAGAGGCATTTGCATTCCTTTGTGTGACAAAAGTTATGTAGTTACAAACGTCTAAATGGAATCCGGAGTGCATATAAGGCGAGATATGAAATTGCGTGACGATAGTTAAAAGACCAAAAAAAACGAAGATTGCCGAAAGCTATTAATAGCGAGGAGACACTATACGTGTGCCAGTATTACCTGGTCCCTTTCACCGGGCGCCCTCGGACTAGAGCAGCGAAGAATTAGACTATCGGTGTCAAGGTCCGCCGTTCACGGCTTTGAGGCTTTATGCACATGGCGTATATAAATATTTCAAAATATATAAGCGAGTGTTCACTATAATAAGACTTAAACTGTCATTTAAGACAAGCGGCCATGGTTTTGTATAAAATGGCCCAACCATTAGCAGTAAAAAAACAGTAAGTTACATTAGTGTCGTTGTATCATTATGTTGGTTTGTAGACGATGCTCAGTGAAAAATATATGAGAAATCGTATACGCGTCCGCTCACACACACACACACGCTTACGTATACACACTATTAAGTTTGTCAGCTGTTTTTTTTTAATGGCGAGTTTTAGTGTTATCGATAACAAATATAACAAAACTAAAAATTTTATATCTTTGTATTAAAACGTGAAGAGGAAACTGCACTCCTTTATGATCGAGTTTCGACCACTGCGCGATCACTAGTCTATTTGAATATTCAATAAAACAATATATAATTGTTGAAAATCTGAATACATAGATCTATATGAATCATCGACGCAGTTTTCGAGTAGCATGTTTGACGTGAATCACTCGATGTCGGCAAAAGCCGTAGTAGAACGTCTGGTGAATGCCATCACCGTCTAGATCAGTTTTCCAAAGCCGAACATCTTATAGATGTTGGTGAGTTTCAATGATGAAAAAACACCACTAATATCGTTCGAACACATACGATACTCCGACAATAATAGCAAATTTATCTATTTAAGGCTGTCGATACCGTTGCTGCAATCTGATGACTTTATACAAGTCTGTAATTATTTTAAGATTCTTAATATGGGCGATGCTTGGATTAAGTTCCACAGTCTAGACAATAGGTAACAATTTCCTGACAGACTGTTGGACTGACGCGCTCAATTTTCTTTGAAAAAACTTGATGGGTATGTTGAAATTTAATACACATTTAGAATTTGGTAACTCAATACTGGCGTAGGTATACCGTAAATAAAAAAGTTTTGATATTGGATGTTAACTTTGGAAGATACATTTATCTAGGATAATCTAGGATATTTTGCATACCGGGAAATGAATAGAGAGTAAACAAATTTGAATAAACAGTAAACAAATTTGAATAAAGAATAAACAACCGGCTGCAATAAATACATATGCGTTTAATTCACAGAACTAGGGATCGATCTCTAAAGCAATAAAATTAGACAAACATGAATGTTTTTAAAAGCCTGATAATATCAATAAAAATACATTAATTGTAGACAATTTGTAGAACAGGTTTTTTGAAACATATCGAGGGCGGATACTAATTGTCAATAATAAAAAAAAATTGCCACTTGCATCTAGTGTGGTTAAAAATAACAAAACTTTGTTATGTTGTATACTTTTATAAATATGAAATATTAATTTTAATACATATCTAATAAAAGTGTACAAAAATTGATAATTACGTTTGCTTTACTCCTAAAACTGTTGAGTTAAAAATTATAGCAATAAACATACTGAAACATACTTATATTTAGTCATACATTACAAGATATCTGTGCTGAAATTATAAATCTTAAAAATTCGCATTAAATCCGTTAATCCTTCTACCTACATTATTGGTATATAACCTAATATCACGCGAACCAAACTTTTATTACATTAAGGTATTTTAGTTGAGTGCTAGAATGGCCTACATAGACTGAGCGTGATTTAATATAAATTCTGTTCACTAACTCGCTGCATATGTTTTACCATGATTGTTTCTATAGCCCCACTGTAACGTTACTGCCACATATAGTTTGTTATATGTGTTAGATATACATAGATGTCTATTCATGGCACTGCCCACTACATTATACTTTTCAATTTCAACATGAAAGTTACAGACAGAAAGCACTTAGCCCCTTTTTAAGACATTTTTTTAGATAGTCACGTCTCTTACTAAGAGAAACGAAACATATGTATATTCTACTTTGAATTTTTTTATACTGGCGTGAGATATATTTTACTTGGGTAACAAGATAAATTTACATTTAATTAATGTCAAAATTAGAACACTTCATAACATACTTAATAGCTTGCTTATATAAGTTAGGTTATCTGTGTCTCGCTTTGTGCGACATATCCAATATTTCAGTGACATAAATTATGACATTATTGTGAATACTAACCGATTGAAAAAACCTTTTATTACAGTCGCGATTCAAACATCCAAATCTCGCTTTTAATCTCCTGTTCCTTAATTGACCATTATGGACCAGCAAGACTGGACCCATTTAAGGATTGTTAAAAAGTAATTATACCGCTTCCACACTATTTAACTATGGAAAGTCTCCTAATATAAATTTGCTGTATGTGTTACAAGTACTTTCAAATGCAATAACATAAATTTATAACGAGTTCTCAGTCGAAGTTCTTTTTTGCTGTTTTTACAGTTCCTTAGACAATTGAACTTCTGAGATACCGACTTTCTCGACATTGCGGAGCTGTTATTACTGCGTCTAATGTCTTCGAAGGCCAAGTTAAACAAGTTATTTTTTGTCAATAGCCAACAAACTGGCAGTCGGGCCTTTTAGTATCATGTAAATTTGTCACGGTGTAAAAATTACCGGCTAAAAACTGTACAGGTGGGCACACGTTAAACATATTTACAAACTGAGGTTATTTTATATTTATCAGTTCGATGTAAATTTACGTTTTAGTTAATGTATATAAATTCGTACGAAATTTGATCAAATTTACAACATTACATTATTACTACATTCGCCTGGAATGTTTGCTTTTAACCGCAAACACCGCAATGTTACGAGTGAATTTAAAATATCTTGATGGCTGAACAGTTGAAATAACATTCCTACATAGCTGCATTATTTACATAATCTATAATTAAACATTCATGTTTAACTTGCATAATTACTTCATATAATGACTTTATGGAATTGGATCGTACGATCATTAGATTTGTTTAAATTTCGTATTACCCTTCTATTTCAATGTTATATGATAAATGTTTTATTTGAATAAAGCGAAAGGCTTGTGAAATAACGACAGAGATTCTTATATGTGTAGTAATCATAATAAATAAAAAACATATAGTATGTAAATTTTGGTGACATAAATAAAACAGATTATATTTTTTTATGTAACTAGTCGACAAACGAGCAGATAAACTACCCGATGGCAAGTGGCCACCTTCGTCCACAGACTTCAGTAACATCAAACGGACAGACGGAACAGGAAGCGGGGGACCGACTCTCTCTGATATTGCTGGCTCTTCGACACTGCGTCCGAAACACGTATGAAACATTCACGGTCGATTTTAGGAGTGAGTTAGCTAGAGAGTCGCGCAAAATACCCTACCTCAATGCAAGTACCGTCGAGATTAAACTGGATGTTACAGAGTCCAGAGACCTCCAACAGGAGGGAACGTGTGCCATAGTCTCGTCCGTTGTTCAGCAGGGGGCACCACGAGCAGGGGAGTTTGGCTTGGACTCGAGGCTGGATGGAAACTCTTGCACCGCAAAATATTATTTTAAATTATATTTACTTCACTTTTAAGAATAACTGTTGTCTTAGAATTTATTTTTATGTTTTCAACGGCTAATCGTAATAGATCATTTCATTTCATAATAAAAGATCGACCTAGTTAAGTAATGTATAAGGTCAGTTAATACGATGATGGCGTTCGTGCTTCGGAGAGCAAATAAATTCATAGCTCCGATAACGGTGTACCGTTAGAAAACAATTATTATGTCTCGTGAAGCCATCAAAACACTTCGGCCGCTCACTTTTCGACATCAATTTTAGAAACCTTATTGTCTTCTGCAAAAACGATCTTCAGAAGCCATTAATTTCTTTCCCTTTAATGCCCTTGCATTTAAGTGCATTCCCACGTGACAGACGCAGGAACAGCGTGACGCAACGGTTGTAATGTGCTTGTTTAAGTTTCACAACACGATTGAAGCGATTCACCAGCCAGCGAGAGCAGTGTGTCGCCAAGAGCGAGTCACGATCTATTGTCCGGAGACATACACTGACCCATTACATTGTTATACGAAGAAAAATGATTAATGAAGAAAAATGAAAAATAACACTCCACTGAGATACTCAGATCAAACGTGTATGCGAATCCAGGGCGAAATATTGAAAACTAAATTATGTTATTTTCCCTTTTATTCATCAGTTTTATTTATTAATGAAAACTTTTTTTATGGTTTAAGATATGTATTTCTCAAAAAAAATATAAAGTTCACTTAAAACGAGAAATACACTATAATCATTATAACTAAAAATCGCAAAGAAGGACGGTATATAGAAAGCAACCTTATAAATACAATAAACTTTCTGGGTAATTTGAAAAATTTATGAACAATTACGTATAGCATCTAGAATTACGTATAGAATCTTGGCAATGACTACACTTTTTTTATCACTATTACGATGGAAAAGAAATTTACAAATAATATTTTTTGTAAAGTTTATTCCACTGAACCGAAAAAAGCGATCGATTTATTATAAAAAATTAATGAACAGCTTTTACGCCGTCACTTGCATTCCAGTAAACAGTTGTTCTTCCAAACTGAACTCCGGAGCTAGGGATGTTATAGATATGAAATTTTGGATCTGGATATGGATACGGATATGGATGAAGGATCGCCTCTGATCGAGCATTATATATTTCGTTAAATACACCCATAATGTCGAACGTAATATTTATGTACAATGTTTAAAACATCTAACAAAATTTAAACGAATGAATTATCCCATTGCAGGTGGTACAGCCGTACAGGTAGCACGTAAACAAATATCGCTTGATTGGTTGCAGGATATAGATGACCTGAGCCTCGAAAGGCAGTTGGATTGGGAATGCAGATAAAACAGATTGATGAATGCATCCATGAATATTGCTCGTTTTTCAAGTCGTATTCGAGCATTTTAGTAGCATCTGAGGTGCACAGCGTATGATTTTGAGCTTATGTCATCGCGGACATCATATTTCAACTGCCGGTACTCGCGATGTTCATTCGGCATCACTTTAAAGTTGAGAATCCGTTATAGTATATATATAGGAGAACCCCATAGTCCAGTTGGTTGTGACCGGGTTCGATTCCCGGCCGGTTCAGACATTTATGTGCCAGATAAATGTTTGTTCGCGGGTCATGGGTGTTTGTGATGTCATATTTGTGTATGTCCATGCCACCCGTAATACAAGGAATCCTAGTGCGGGCGTGTCAGTGTGTAAAGGTATACATACATATATATAGTTGAGATTCTTTTCAGCTGTCATCATCATGTGTCGCCGGATGAGTGTTGATCACACCTGTTTGTATTATTCTTTTTACTTACCTTACAGCTCATTACGCGCCCGCTGCCCTAGATGTACGATGGAAGTTTATTATTGCCTTAAATATAAATTTACTAGATGATCCGGCAGATTTGTACAAAATGTATAAAATTGCATAGTAATTCGATAACAGATCCAACAACCGGACCTAATCATGTCATAATAAATACGAACATTTGAAGTTTTTATTGGCATACAGGATTCGAACCTGGGGCATGCGGAAGACTGGTGTGCCAACCACCAACATGTCATTGTGTACATTTTGTAATTCCATTGTTCTTTTATTTTGCCGATTGCTCACTTCCTTGACGTCAAACGTACATAGGTATGCAACGAGACTTAGGTAAACATCGAAGGCCTTACACGGAGTGTTAAATAAATTAACTACAAACTAATGTTATGCCCATTTTTCTTAGAGATTGTAACTAAAGATGTTATGAACTTCGGTACCTATAATTAATTTTTTGTTTGAAATGTCAATTGTCAATCTAATCAGTCGAATCAAATCAATTTAACGGTTTTTGAGTTATGTTGGAGAAGTGAACATAAGTGAAATATATATATATATATATATATATATATTTATTTATATATTATATATAAAACGAATTTCCTGAATCCTAGAATATAATTTGTACTATAATACAACATGACAAATATACTCACACATACATATAAATATTTTTATATAAAAATACATACATAGATAAAATTTGAATATAGCTACCTATTATCAGATCCTATCGCTTTTAGCTATAGAATAGACGAAACAAATATACAATTAGCTGAAGAATAGGCCCCAGGTGGCGTGTCTGTAGATATGATGTCAGAGTGGCGTGATAGTGGTACGAGACGGAGAGGGGAACGCAAGCTGGCGAGTGAGGACGCCGGCAGGCATTGATTTATTGCACTGCAAACCATCGGATCGGACCTCCACTTCCGTTTCTGCTCTTGTAGCAGACGGAC